>JACEGR010000788.1:0-217570 GCA_014170235.1 Listronotus bonariensis
AACGCCGATTTTGACCAATTTCGGTGTACGGAGATTTTCTGGGTTGCTGATCATGAATCCAGAAGAATTTTACTTCTTTGTCGAAAATGTTTTGTTTTCCAGACATACAGGCTGTTACAAAATGTTGTTAAAAAATTTAAGGGCAGATATTGCTGATTTTGCTTTTAAAAATATGAAAATTAGTTTATATAAACAAATGTCCGCAAATTCCTTGTTCTTAAGCTACAGGGTGGTAAACTTGTAAAAAAATAACATATTAAATAGGTATCCTTCACCCAATTTTGTTTTAATTTGGCAATATTATTTATATTATTAAAGGGGTAGTTTATGACTAACTTAATTATATTTAACAAAAAAACATACGCTATTCTGCCGTCCAATGGAAAATCACGGTATATGCATGCATTAATCCATATAACATACGGTATTCTTCCGTAGAACTGCTGTATTGACTGTGTTAATGTGTAAAAAAATGTTGTGCTTTCTTTAGATTAGTCATACAAAAATACAACTTTTACGTATCCTGTTCTTTTTAATTTTGTTTAGTTTAAAGGAAAAACTTAATTAGGTAAATAATTGACTATTTCTATACTATAACAGAAGCGTTTTCGATTTTTTTTTAAATACGGGATTTATAATTATTTAATTTAGTAATTATATACCAACAACAATAAATACTAATTTACGTAAGGTTTATATCTATTTGATAACTTTTACTAAAATAAGTGTTTTCGAAATTTTGAGTTTTTGGAAAAGTTTAACACCCTGAAACTACAGAATGAAAAATGTGCGCACTCATGATAATATAAACTCTTTTTTAATATTTTTTAATTTTAAATAAAAATCTGTTTCAAGATTTTTTAACGCCGTTCTGTTAAGATTAAAAAATTAACTAGTCATATATAAATAATATTTTCTTTTAAAGTTGATTTTTAGCTTTTAAAACCTTATTTTTCTATAAAGCATTTTTTAAAAAATAATTTCCAAGTAAAAATTAAACCCAAGGCTAATCTTTTAGAATGGGAAAGAACTTATGTTATTTTATTAATTTAAATACAGCTTTAAGTCAATGCTATATTTAAATTAACAAAAAATTACCCGAAAATTTTTGTCACACCTTCTGTAGTAACAATTCCTATTTTTTTAATACATTTTAGGACTAGTAAATACAATATGTATTCATATATAGTACATTATGTTCCAAGAAGTGTAAACATTTTTCAACATTATTTTTTTTAAATATATCATGTGTTTACTTATTAAAATGAAGAAAAATCAAAGGGATATTATATTTTAACTACCGTAAGAAGTTAAAAAAATGCTAATATACAGGATGGGTCACAAATTTGTATTTTTTAAATTTAAATATCGCCTTAAGCACAATTTTTCGGCAAGGCTGTGGTAATACCTTTGTTTTTGTTGAATATTGTGTTTAATATCAAATATTTATTATCCGGTAAACAGATGGGTGAGGGTCGCCTCCCATTTGGATTTGAGACCTTTAATAAGCGAGTCTAACACACTGTGTTTTAAAATATTTTTCTTATTTGTTACTTATTATAATTTATTATGAATGTGTTAAATGTAAATTTATCTTTCTAGCTATTACACCTGTTCATCTGTCACTTTTTTCAGTCCATTTACTTAGTTTGCAATGCACATGATCCATTTTATTCATTTTAAAATAAAAAACAAACATTTTACAAGCATTTTGACACAAATTTTGCACAATAAACATTTGTTTTATTTATTACTTACTGTAAACATAGTTTGTCTTAAAATGTAACAACTACAAAATAAATTTGTGAAAAACTGTAGAATTTTAGTTTTTTTTCTAATAGACAGTCCCAATAACTGCACTTCTAAAGCAAAACAAACTTTTATCGTTACTTATTCCAAAAAGCCAGCAATACCAAAATATTAAAGGAATTTGTACAAATAAGTCACTCAGTCATTCCCAAACAATTTTGATTACAAAATTTGTAATAAAACAAGGAATACTGAATCAAAATCTAAAATTAGCCCTGTTGAGTTTCCACAACTACGTTGAAATCCTGTAGGACGATTTAAAGCGCGACCTCGTATATAAGCTAAAAATTTGTTTGGCAGGCAGTTTAGTTGGGTGTAAAATTTCGTTGGTTCACCTCAGTGCAAAAACTCACACAAAATGTCTCTGGAACGTCAAGTACAAGCCAAAGTAAGTACCTTTATGAGTTTTCTGGAATAACATTACTGGAATAACAATAAAAATATAAATCGATCAAAGTAATTAAAATTGAAATCTGGTATCCAAAAATATAACAACCTGAAAATTGGAGCAAATATCATATGAAACGCCATATAGTTTGCAATATGGATTACAAGTATCATTTTTCTACATTGCCTAAATTTCTTAAGGATTTTTTAAGTGTACCAAAAAAAACAAAAAAGTTTATTTAAGTACATTTTTTTAACACTGTTTTTAAATTTACCTTAGCTGTGTAAATAATATGGCATTTAATGTTTACATACATACATCCAATACATATCATTTATTTAAATTTATTTTACCCAAACATTTTAAATTGGGAATTTAAAATATTTTTCCAATGCATTTTTAAATTTACCAAAATAAGTTAAATTTTTGTTTATACAATTGTAAAATTCGTATATAAGGAGCAAACCAGTGGGCAACCTACAGAACGTTTAAAGTTAAAATTTCCATATTGGAATCTTGTCAGATATAAAAAAAAAACAGTTATTTAATTGTATTAAACTTTAAAAAAGAAACTATTGTCTTTAAGATTTTTAAAACAGTATTTTTAAATAAACCATTTTTGTATAAAGCAACATTAATTAAACAGAATAAATAAAATAAATTAAATTATAAAATTTTCCCAATTGTTTTTACTTTTTAATTTCTTTTTTCATATTATAAGCCTAACAGTTTTTTATGTAACGTATAGCATTACCAATTTTAAATATCACTTAACAAAAATAATAGGAAATTGAAATAAAAAATAGCAATAGAAGCTTAACAGTTTAAAAAATGACAAGTTTATTAAATCCTGAAAAAATAACAAAATTTCGAGTACTTTCGGAGATTTTCGGGAAAAACCTAAAAATTAAAAATTGGTTTTATGTTTTTCTTGGTCTTATTTAAAATCGAATTTTAAAATAAATTGCATTTTTGCATTGCCACTTTTTTCTTTATCCAATGTTGGGGTTTTATTTGAAATGCGGCGTTTTGTTTTCGTTTAATTATCATTAACTATTTTTTAATGCCGTCATGTTATTTTGATATCAAAATAATGCCAATTTTAATACAAATTGAATAATGTATTACATATTACGGAACAGTATTTCTAGAAATAATAAAAAAATAATAATGAACTCTACATTTTAAGTTAATAAATTACTTTAATAAACAAAACAGAACTTAACCAAACCCCTCCTAGCATCACTAACTTACATTTTTTTGTAATACGGTCCTGATATTTTAATATTGAAATGTCAAAGCCAATTTTATTTCAAACTTACATTGTAATTTAACCGTAGGTAATGTATTCGTTTAAATGTAGAGCTTACTATTTTTACTGAATTACGAAAAAATACAGGTCTGTATTAAAGTAAAACTTTAATGTAAATTTAAAACAAATGGGCTTTAACATTTTGGTATTAAAATATCAGGACTTTATTTAAAAAATGTAAGTTAGTGGTGCTAGGGGATCTTCGTTAAGTTTCACTAGGTTTGTTAAAGAAATGTTTTAAGTGAAAATGCAGCGGTAATTGTTTTAATCAAATTTCTAAAAATATAGGACCGTATTAGGATTAAACTTTAATTATTGATATATTATTGGATTTGTAATTAAATTAGCTTTAAAATTGAAATAATAAAATATCAAGACCGTATTTAAACAAATAAAGTTGGCGATCGTCCCACGAAAACTAAACGTCCCATTTTAAATATTATACCACCATTGGATAAAGCAGATAGAGTCGCAATGCAAAAGTGTAATTTATTTAAAAATCCTGTTTTAAATAAAATCAGAAAAAAATTTAATAATTTTTAATTTTTCGGTATTTTCCGGATATCTCAGGAAATATTTAGAATTTTAAAACTTTCTAAAGAGCATGTTGTTAGATACATAAAACCTTAACTTTTTCTAACCGATTTTGTATCTCTTACCATTTCCAAGATGCCCATACTGGCCCTCCTTAACTTGGACCTTTTTAAAGAAAAACTAACATTTTTTCGCAAAATCAAAAACAAAAAAATTTACCAGAGGGTACCTCTTAAGGTCAGGGACATCCAGTATACAGAATCATCTAAATAAAATAACACATAGGCAATATGAGAAAAAGAGATAGTTTAACGTGTATACCGGCATGAAAGAAAAGGATTGGATGACTAATCGTACATCCTTCGTTGTTACTGGTCGATTAACATTAACCTATTCTTATACAGTACATCGAATTTTTGATATTTGATCATCCTAGTTACGCCCTTGGCCTTATTTACTTATAGAATTAGTTTGTTTTAATTTAAACTAAAGTTTATTTATTGTAAAGTCTCATAATGAACAACAAAATTGAATTTTACTTTAGATGGCCGCCAAGCGCAACCCCGCTCAAGACAAAGAAGCCCAGGAATGGATTGAATCTATCTTGGGAGCCAAATTCCCCCAGGCCAAGCCTACGAAGATGTTCTTAAGGACGGTACTGTTCTTTGCCAATTGATCAACAAACTTGCCCCTGGATCAGTTCCTAAAATCAACACCTCCGGTGGACAATTCAAATTCATGGAAAACATTACCAAGTAAGTACATATTCAAATAGAGCAAAAAATAGAAAAAATTTCACTATTAGCAAAAATAAAAAATGAAGTAAAAATTAAATGGGTAGCATCAGACAGTAAAATAAATGAATAACATTTTTGGAGGTAATATCAAGGTCTTATCCTATGACCTTAAAACTGCTGTGTTAACGTAAGAATCTAGGAAATACCGATAAAGAGACATTGGAGTTTGACATCAACCAACATAGACGAGTAAAAAAAAAAATAAATAAATAAATAAAATATTTTAAAAATAAAAAATTATGTCTTTTTCCTTTAAGAAAACTTTTGCTAAATAAAATAATTGTTTTTGTTGATTAACTGGGTATGACTAATGGGAGGATAATATAAAGTACTTTTGACGTAAAAATGATAGTTGCAACAAACAAGATGGCAGATGGGCGCCATCTTAGGAAAAAAATTAAATGGAAAGGGAGGGTCTTGTGGCATATTATTTTAAACCCCTGACGGGTCCTTTATAATCCTAGAATATAAAGTCAATATCTTCACCTTTTACAAAGGACGGTACTTTAAAAATTACCCAAATTTCTGATTTGGATGGTCATATTCTCTAAACTTATGAAGTTAGATGTACTTAATATGATATTTTTTAAGCTCTTTTTGATGGTAAATAAATGTACAGCTTCATTAAAAAATAAGTACTTTTTGTCCTTTTCTGTATATTATTTTCAGTATCACCACTGGAAAGATATTTAAAAGTGCTTTAAGAAAATACCATATTATGTACATCTAATTATATTAGTGTCGAAAATATGGCATTTGAATTAGAAATGTAGGTAATTTTTAAAGTACCGCCATTTTGTAATAGGTTAAGATATTGACTTTATATTTTAAGGTTATAAAGTACTCGTTGGGGGCCTTAAAATGATATGCCACCAGATTCCCTTTACATTCAATTTTTTTTCTAAGATGGCGACCATCCGCCATCTTGATTGTTACAACTATCATTTTTACATCAAAAAGTAGTTTTTATTCTCCCATCAGTCATACCTAAATTTTATAAAAAAATTAACAGTACAAAAGTTCACACTGTATATGTTTAAATATTCAAAATGTACCAGAAATGGCAAAAAAAAATTCTAAGTTTCAAATGCCAAAAATTTTCCATAGCTTTATAAAATTGGAGAGAAACAAAATTATATTATATATAGGGTTCAAAAATCGATCACGAAACTTAAGGGGTAATTCTACTTGACAAAATAAGGGTAGAGCTTCATATATATTTTTTTAAATGTCATTCGTTTTCGAGTTACAAGTTGCAAAGTTGAATTTTTATTTTGTTTTTTTTGCCATATTCCATTTATTTTTTAACCAATTAATATTTGGCACAAAAATCGAGCTTTGCAGATTATAAAATTTTAAGACAAAAGTACTTTTTACCGCCAGAGGGCACTTTACCTAAAACTTAAAATTTTAGTTACATCATAACTTTTTATTTTGACATGATATCGCAAAGCTGGGGGCGCCATTTTATAGACAATCAAAACCCAAATAATAGGGTACTTTTTATTAAAGTCGATAAACCTCAACGTTTTGGCACCCGCAGACATCAAAGTTTTCATTAATTTCAATTAAATTACCTACATACATACAGGGTGTCCAGTAACTCAACCAACAAACTTAACCAAACGATTCTACAACAAAAAATAAGAATAAAACTTCATATAAACATATGTCCTAAACGTCTTTGTTTTTGAACTACGGGTATTATTTTAAATTAATTGCTATAATTTGAAACCACCAGCTTTTTGAAGCCCCCGTACATTCAGTTTACAAATATTCCTGTGAAAATTGATTTTCTGATCAAGCAGGACTTTTTATAAAAAAGTACTTTTTTGTAGAGTTGATAATTAAAAATATTCCATTTGATAAGAACTTTCGAAGACGTTTTGACGTGGAGAAATAAAAAGAATTCTGTATTTATTAGGGTAAAAATACATGAATTTCATTTAATAAAAAGACTGATAGATTTTAATATTTTTTCTGTTTTTTGAATTAACAGGTACTTATTGGTGCTTCTATTTTTTAATATAGACCACCAACTTCTTATATGAACTAAATTACTGCTATTCTAAGGCTACTTTTAAAAATAAAGCAATAAATAAGATATGTCGTCAAAAAATAATATTGTTTACCTTTTGCTTTAATTAAAAAATATCTAGGGTATTTTTTCAATTCTACACAAAAAAATTAACAGTATGGCTTTTTACTTTTTTATTTTAATTATTAAATTTGCCGATTAATTATTATTTTTTTAATTATTCGGTAGCTCTTACACGTATTTCTATTATTGGTTTCGGTAAAAATCTTTTAGGTTTAGTTTTCTTGTCAAATTATTTTTAAACATTTTTGAAACACAAGCTATCAATATATCATTTCGCTTACCCAGTTTCTGGCAAGCGCAACAAAATAAAACATTACAAAATTTCCAGTAAATTTTGCTACATTTCGCAAGCAGGTGATCGATAGCAGATTGTCAGTTTTGCGCTATTTTTCGAATCATTCGCCCACTCGACTTTTTGTGGAATCCAGAGCGCTTTGCTACCTGACGTCAAATTAATGAGAAACAAAAATATTGTCGATGGTGTTGTATGTCCTGTTGATGTTGTATTTGAACTGCCATTAAGTTGATTAAAACAAAAACATGTTAAAATATTTTGAAATGAGCTATTTGGTCAACTAAGAAAGTACATCAAAATTCTTTTATGTAAACTTATTATTGTATACACGGTGTTTCCTAATCGCGGTAAGAAAATTTAAGGGCGTATTTTTGGGCCAATTTTATGAAAAAAGTTCATTTAAACATATGTATGTCAGGAAATGCTTTGTTGGGTGTTAAATTTTAAAAGAAAGTCGGGTTTTTAATAATATCTTAAATATGTATTTTCCGCCGATTTTTAAAAAAATTATTGTGGTATTTATTAAAGTAAAAAGTTGATTTAGCCCTAAATTAATTTTAATTAGTGAGAGCAGTGGCGGCGTGGATCCCAGATAATATAATTGAAAAAAATGTACGCCCTTGACTTTTATGCCACTTTTATATTTTTTCCCGATGAAATACCTTAAAATACATTTTTTTTGTTTTTAAATATTTTTACGTAGGCTAACTTTTTTAGAAAAAAAATAATCCGGTAAACTGCATATTCCTGGATCATTTAAGAAACATAAGGACATTGTTTTCTTTTTAAAATTAAGTGTTATAACTTCCTATTGGCAATTTTGTACAACAACAAATACTATTTAATAAAATAACGTTAATATTTATTCTAACAAATTTTACCAATGACCTTTTATTGTGAATAGTCTAAGAATTTTACTGAAAAAGTTTTAGATTTTTTAGGTTTTCTAAAAATTTAACACTTTGTATCTTAAGAACAAAAAATTTAAGGAACGACGTGTATATATACAGGGTGTTTCACAACTTATCCGAATAACTTTCAGGGCTAATTTTACATTAAAAAATATAAAAAAACTTCATATATATAAACAATGTCCTAAATGTCTTAGTATTACGAACTACAGGGTGTTAAAATTTTTTAAAAATCATTGTTTCATTATAATAACTTTAATACCAATTAAGATACTTAAAAAAAAGTTGGGGGACATCATCTATGGACTAAAACCCATTTTTTGACATACAAGAAAAAAATTAATAATTACCAGTGTCGTCCATGAAGGGTTAAAGGTTAATATTTTTTAATAAAAAAAGGGTACGCCACTGTATTTTTTTAAATAAAAATATGTTTTTAACTTCCTTATAGATTTGAAACAAATTTGATCTCATGACTTTTTTTATTAGATGTACAGTTTTCGCGTAAATAAATAAAAACCAATTCTTGGCATGGTCATTCGTATCGATACGATCAACGTCTTGAGTAAAAATCATCTTTTTTATTTTTAAATTCTCACCCTAAACTTCTATTTTAAAATTCTGGTACTTTTTTTATCGTATCGATACGAAATGACCATGCCGATAATTGGTTTTTATTTATTTTCGCAAAATCCGTACATCAAATGAAAAAAGTCTAAATTTGGTTAAAAATATTTTTATTTTAGAAAAATGCAGTGGCGTACTATTTTTTTATTAAAAAATATTAACCTTAAACCCCTTATGGACGACACTGGTAATAATTGTTTTTTTCTTGTATGCTACAAAATGTGTTTTGGTGCATAGAAGGCGTCCCCATATTTTTAAAAATTATCTCAATTGGTATAAAAGTTATTACGAAAATTACAATTATTATTTTGTTTCCAAAATATTATTTTTGATTTCAAACCAAAAAAGTCGAATAGGTGTCAAAAAACTAAATCAATAAAATAGGTATAACTGTAATCCACAATTCTCCACAATTATTATTTTGTTTCCAAAATATCATTTTTGATTTCAAATAAAACAAGTAGAATAGGTGTCAAAAAATTGAAACATCAAAATAGGTATACGTAATCCACAATTGTGCACAATAATTATTTCTTTATAATAAATAATAATTTTTGTATGTATATTTTTACATAATATTGTATATTATTTTGTAGCCAAATAAATAAATTATCAAGTTCTTTTTTTTCTCGTTTGGGAACTAGGAATTTATGATACTTAGTTCTTGGCCATCATGGGCTGTTATAAAGGTAAGACCGTTGATTTTTTGTGATCGGTATTATACCATTTTATAGCAATGTCTTTTTATATTTTGGTTTTTAAAATAAGAAATCGTTTAATGTAAAATTTAACAATAAATTTTAGGTTCTCTTTATGCAAGCAAATTGTATTGGAAAAAATTCATTACCTATTATTTCTTTTGAACGAAAGCCAACGAGACCTGTTCAAAATAATTGCAACCATTTTTGCCTTAAAATTATATTTTCGTAAATGACTAAAAAATTAAAAAAATAACGTAAAAAAGTTAAAAAATATTGTTTTTTGCATTTAGCCTATGAAAGCATACATACCCGAGGCAGAGCTTCAATTAATTATATTCATAACATTATACTAAAATATAAAACGCATCAAAATACTTGCCTATATTTTCAAATAAACTTCAACTACTTTTATAATTTAGCGGTCGAGTAAACAGACATTATTAAAAGTAGTTTTCTAGAACATTTGGATCTATTAATAATCGGCGTGTTTTACGAAATTGCTCAACTTTTAAATAAAATTTTACTTGGCAAACCAAATCTAAAGATGATGTTAAGTTATTAAATAGTTTACACTGCCTCTCATTAAAATTATTCTTTGTTCTGTTAAGTGGAAATTTTTAAGGAAATCTACTGAAAATAATAGAAAGCTGGTGGTATATGGGTTTAAAAAAAACGTGAAGAAAAAAATGACTTGTCTTATGTAGACATGACTAAACTATTTTTACTTATTTAAAAAGCTATGATGTATAACTTAAAATAAAGTAATGTTAATAAAAAAAAACTTGAATGGTAAATACTTAAATTTTTTATTTGGCATTTTTATTTTTTTTGTATTACACAGGTTGTTACAAAATGTCGTTAAAAAACGACAGATTCTACAACAAAAAAATATAAAGAAAATTCATTTAAACTTATTTTCGAGAATGCATTGTTTACCAAAAACAGGGTGTTAAACTTAATTAAAAAAAATATATATATTTTTAATATTTTTTATCCGATTATGATTAAATTTAGAAAATTTATTTGTAGACTTTAAAGACTTTTTAGGGTTAAATTTGATTAAATTTGTCTAATCCAATTGCATCTCGAGCGGTACGTCAACGAATATTTAAGACGAAAGAATTTACGCCACTGACTTTTATGAAAGTGTTATATTTTAGTTAGATTAAGCAAGTAAAAACACATTTTTTTAAGCTCTTGAGCTTTTGTATTTTGCTTAGTTTTGAAAAAATTAAAAAAGAAATTACCTAATTTTATATCGCTGGCCCACCAAAACAGCATGGGGATAATATTACCCCTGGTCTATACCGGTTGATCTAACATAACATAACACATAGGCAATGTGAGGAAAAGAGACAATCTAGCTAAATTCCGTCATGTAAACATGCGTGACTAATACTGCTGGTTTTGTTATTCCATTACTCGCCGATGTACTAAAATCGGAAAAATTTATTGGTTTAAATGTTAATGGTATTAAATTAGGTGTTTGTTCTTACTGCTATATAATTATTTATAGGTTAATATTAAAAGAATTTCCAATATAAGAGTTTTTCTTTGTTTTCTGGGTATACTGCTTAAGCAGCTTTATTACATCGGCGAGTAATAAAATAACAAAACAAGCAGTATTAGTCACGCATGTTTACATACCGGAATTTAGTTAGATTGTCTCTTTTCCCCACATTGCCTATGTGTTATGTTATGTTAGCTCAACCGGTATAATGTTATGTTATTAAGTGATTTTTTTCTCAAAAGCAAGATGGAAAAAACCCTGCGAGCTAAAAAGCTGTGTTTTTACTTACTTAATTCAAATAAAATATAAAATTTGCACAAACGTAAGTGGAGTACATTATTTTTAGAAATTATTCGTTTAAGTTCCGCTTCAGACGCCATTGAACTAAATAAATTTATTTAAGCTAAAGCTAAATTAGCCTCCTAGTGCAACAAATAACAATGTGAAATTTTATTTAAATTGAATAACAAATATTTAGGACATTAATAAAAACCAATAAAAAAATTAACACCCAGTGTCTTGGAAATAATGTATTGTCAGACCCACGTTAATCTAACCTGTTTTTATATTTTTAATAGTAGAATCTGCCATTTATTTTTTTAAGGACATTTTCTAACACACTGTACATAAGTATTTTTTCAACTTTTTCTAAAATAAGTATTTGAATAAAAAGGATCGATTTGCCAAAGTTTAGAAGTGTTTTTGGAAATTTTCAGGGTGTAATAAAGAACTTGATGTTCGCTCTTTGCACTATGATACGGGTTAATTTTTGATGCAATTTCTGTATATATTAAATATACTTAAATTAAATATCTACCTTTAATTACCTGTATGTATGTCCGATAAAAAAGGACTCACTTTTCTCCTTCTTAATTTCTTAGTCCTCCAAATTCATTATCACTAATAACTTTCAATAATTTCTATTAAAATTATTTGCAAACTGTCAAATTTTAAAATTAGTGACACATAAACTAAAAGAAATAATGACAAAATCAAAGGTAACTTGACCCTTTGGTTCAGCTGATGTCGCGTTTACTGTTACATTGCATAAATTGATATTTAGGTTTATTATAGTAGGAATTGAAACAAAACACTAATTCAAAGTGTGAAAAAAGTTTCGAAGTGTTAAAAAAGTTAGTTTCTTTCAACACTTTATGTAGTGTACTAGTACTTTACCTTCATGTTAACAATAAAAAAAACAATAATTTTTTAACGGTCGTGGAAAAATACGTTTTCTTACCTTCATAAGGCATTAGTGTTGTAGATAAAAGGCGTTGCTAGAAGCATTCTTTTCATGCTTAAAATATTTACTGGTGTCGCTTGTCAAAGTCAATTAACAATATAGGCCGGGGTGATTCTACCATAATGTATTATAGCGGGATCAAATAATTATGATGTTTACCTATATATTTAATACGCTAAAAAAAACATTTTATGCTTCATCGGCAAAGAAATAGTATGTGCAACCCATAGGAAAAGTATTTTTCCAAACTTGTGATGGTTGCTGGCAAACTCGTTCAACAAACTTTATTATCATCTTACATGTTACACAATTTACCATTTACTAAATGAACTTTTATTTACGGGTTCTATAAACTGTTCAAATAAATTACTCGACTTTAAGAACACTCTGTATGGGGCACAGAGACGTGGCTACCAGGTGGTAAGTCAATGTCAAAAGCAATATTTAAAACCTGAGTAATTAAATACATTGCATTAAAGTAGAGTGGCGGTGAAATGGTGTTTGGCAAATGTGTGGCGTCACGTAGATATCACTAGTCTCCAAAACGTTTAATTTTCGATGGCCTTAAAGATTTCACCTGCCACTTGCGCACCACCTCGCCGCCACTACACTCGCCACGAGTACGCGCCTTGCCTTACGAATGCGGCGGTCTCCAATTTTTACGTTATACGCTGTGTCTAGCGTTTGCTTACGCCGAGCACAGCGTTTTGTATGTCGCCGGCAACTTTACGTGGTCACTACAGAACGTTACGGAAAACATTGGCACTTCATTTGTACTTAATGTTTTTATTTATATTTTTCTTTTCTTTTCAGCTTCCAAAAGGCAATTAGAGCCTACGGTGTCCCAGACATAGACGTTTTCCAAACTGTTGATCTCTGGGAAAAGAAAGACATTGCTGGTGTAACCAACACTATCTTCGCCATCGGCCGTGCCGCCTGGAAACACCCAGAATGGCCAGGCCCACAACTTGGACCTAAACCAGCTGACGAATGCAAACGTGACTTCACTGAAGAACAATTGAAGGCTGGACAAAACGTTATTGGGCTCCAAGCTGGTCAAAACAAAGGTGCCACCCAAGCTGGTCAAAATATTGGTGCTGGCCGCAAAATTATCCTTGGAAAGTAAATTATTATTAATTTTAATATTCTATGGGATGATTTCTACATTAGGGGTATATAAGAGGGGAAAATTGAAAGAAGAAGGTGGAGATTTGCTTTTGTACCTTTTTATTTATGATTATATTAATATGTAACTAATAAATATATAAATTATTTTTATTTACACGTAAGTCTCTTATTTCTTATATCTTGCCATTACCCCAGCATACCCAGACATTTGGACTATGGACACATAGCTTAGAACAAAATTAAAAGATGTGCCCAAATTTACATATGGTCATAAAGAGCTTCGTCAGTTTTGACCAGCTGGCGAATTTAAACGTGAATTCACTGAAGAACAGATAGACCGTTACGACTCCCTGCTCAAAAAAAAAAAAAAAAACAAAGGTGTAAGCCAAGCTGGTCAAAATATTGGTGCCAGCCGCAAAATTATCAGTGGAAAGTGAATTTTCTATCTTAATATTTTATGGGATGATTTTTACTTTTGGGGTATATAAGGGAAAATAATTAAAAACAAAAATAGATTAATATTTGCTTTCGTACCTTTTTATTTACTGTTATATATGTAAATATGTAACAAAATAAATATACATATAGATTATCTTTATTTACAAGTAAGTCTTTTATTTATTTTTATCTTGCTATTACCTTAGCTTACCCAGATATTTGGGTAATGGACACAGAGCTTAGATCCGAATTAAAAGACGTGCATTAATTTCCATTTGGTAATAAAAAGTTACGAAGTACATTTCAAGGCTGGACCAACCGTTACCGAGCACTAAGCAGGAAAAAATCAAAGGTGCTGGACAAGCTCGTCAAAATATTGCTGCCACCCGGAAAATTATCCTTGAAAAGTAAATTATTACCTATTTAGGTATTTTATGGGACAATTTCTACTCTTGGAGTATATACGGGGAAAACATTGAAAGATGAAAGTGCAGATTTGTTCTTGTACCTGTTTGTCTGAATTGTGCCTGAAGTCCAGCCTTGCAAATACGCTTCTTTGTGTAAGAAGCTGCTTCGCATTAGATATCACTGGACGTGTTTTAGTACCTGGATATTTCTAGTGATCTGCGGCAATAGGCACTATAAGAAATGATACTACCAGGGGTGTACATTAAACAGTTAAACAGAACATGATAGCTATCTAAAAAAATAGTAAAAAACTAATTAAAAATTAAAATTTTGCGTTGAGGTTGTGTTTAATTTTTATGAACGAATTGAGGCGATACAGGATGTCCCAGAATAGGTGTTTTTAGAAGGACAAATGGACTAAAATTTAAGAAATCTAATCGCAAGCTAAGAAGTTTAAAATTTTACTTTGATTGATAATATACAGGGCAAGTTATAACTAAAATAGCCTAAATTTCTTATTTATAATATATATTACCACCTATATTACCACCTGCAATAAAATTTTGTATTTCTTAGTTTTGCAACTTGCCAAAGTTTTTCTTAGAGGGCAATTTAAAATTAATAAAAAATTATAGTCCAGTTGAAACACCTAGTCTGGGATGCATTGTATAATTTTAAACGCACTTTCTTTATTTCTGCAAAACTATCAAAAACTAATTTTTATTAGTAAAATCACTTATTATAGCTAAATTTAAGCATCTGTGTTATTATAACGCACATTGCTTTAAAATAAAATAATTAATATAATATTTTATTTAAAGTAGGTAGTATATATTCTTACTACTTCAACTTGGTTATATAAAATATTTAATATTATTTATAAAAAAATACTGGGCAGCAGGACTTAGGTCAATAGCCCATTGGCATAGATATATATGTATTGTATTATGTCAATAAATGTCTAAATAAATAATAATAAAATAATAGGAAACTACAATACCCAGGTAGGTTTTTAAAACTTATATAAGGATCATTCTCTGTAAACTCGTAATCGGCTTGTCCTGACCAATTTTTCCAAGAGTAATTATTATTTTTAAATAAATATTACCCATCAACCTCTAATAAAACTTTAATCCTTAAACTTTACGGGCTCATTATTTTTAGAACCATAACTATTTAATTTTTTTTTCTGGGACTGATAGAACCTCTAAAAATACAGTCCCCTGGCTGTCCCCAACACTGTATTTTTCTCCAAAAATAAGGTTTACGAAAAAATTGTTGAAAGTTCATACATTAAACAGTTAATATTTTATAAAGAAATCTATTTAAATAATAAAATAATAAAAATATTAAAAAAACTATAATATTTACTAAAGTTTTTATTGTGAAATAAAACGAAAATTGTTGTGAAGTTGACATCCTTGTCGAATGCAATATTCTTGAAAATAGGACATGGATTTTTGACAAATGTTAAAAATATTTACCAGGACAGCTTTTGTACGAGCTTACAGATAAATGCCCATAAATATAATTTAAAGTAAATTAAAAAATATAACAATATTATTTTTAAATAATATTTTTTAGGCTAAAGACACTTTTAAACATCTTTTTTAGAAAAAATTAAATTGTATATATGTTTTTTTTAATGTCACCATGATTCATCAATTTGATTTACCTATTTTATTCACTTATTTACATAATTTTTAAACCTAAAAAAATAAAGACAGCTGCCTATATTCTTCTATTATAAAAGTGCTAATGAAAAAACGAAGAAGCAGTGCGTTTCCTTAATCAGCATACCTTGCATGAGGTAATCCCAAGACTGGTGGATAAGAACACCAGGACAGCGTCAGGCAAAAAAATCATAAAGGCATACTCGCTGGAATTTACGACCTTCTGAATTACAACCGGAAGGCAGTAAGAATTATAGGGGGTCAACTAACAGGTCATTGCAGACTGCACCACAAAGATGGATTTTTTAATAGAACACCATGTATATTAAATCACCAATAGAAAGGTCACCTTAAAAGCCGTTAAAAGCCATATTTGATATATTTAGTTTGTCATAGTTTCGGAAATATGGTCATCGCCGGAAGTTTGATAATAAAATAGCATTTTCTAAATAAAGCACCCTGTATTTTTGTATGTATAATGTAAATGAAAAAGATTTAGGGATTTTTACGTATATTAAAAGCTTTTCTTAATAATAAGGAGGTTTGCATATTTGAATATTTTTAATCCCAAACATTTTTTCTTTATTATAATTTTCGGTATTTTGAAAAATAGATGTAGTTTCCTCCTAAGCAAAATTTACATTATTTGACATTATTGTATACCACTAAAAAAATAATAATATTTGATGATTGCACTTTAATTCTTAGACCTTGCAGAACTTTTTATAAAGAATCACTTTTTTCCTAAAACTAATAATAAAAAAGATTTCCATATGGTGCGAACTTAAGTAGGCACGCTGTATATGCGTTTGGTATTGCTTTAAAATAATTTATTTACTAAGGTGAATTGTATAAAATGTATGTTTTTCAAAGAGCCAGTTGATGGCAGACCGTCAGCATTTTACCAAAGCTCATTTTTTGCTCAATGACTCTCCTATACCTACCTACCTTACATGAGACGTCGGGCTTTATTTACTAAGACTGTGTTTATGTTGAAGCGGTTTAAACAAGGTTAGCAGCACCGCTCCACCAAAGCAGCCTTATATTATTATAAGATAGAGGTGATTTTGTCGAGCCGCGCTGCTAACCTCGGTCCTCTCCGCTCCAACATAAACACACCCTAAGCCGAGCGAGGGTAGCTATGATGTCACTCAGGTAAAGGTACCTTTCCAAATGTGAGCAAGTTTGGCAGTATTCTACCAAAGCTGCTGTTTGGAAACATTGAAGAATATTTGGTTATAGGATTATGTTTAATCATCCAAATTATTACTGGAATTTTTTTGGTTATACATTATTGTCCTATCTCGTCCATTTTAATGCATCCAAAACACAATCATGTTCTTTGTCGTGAAAAGAGTCATCAAATACTCATCCTCTACTTATGAGCGGCCAAGTTTTACAGAGCAAAGACACCTTTAATCTTGTGGGAGTCACATTTGACAGTACCCTTAACTGACATAAACACATTGTATCTATAGCCACGGCAGCTTCAAGAAAGCTTGGATTTCTCTTTCGAGCCAAAAGTATTTTTCCTCTTCTAATTTATACACTTTATATGTGTCCCAAATCCGACCTCCCTTGGAATATTGTTCTCATATCTGGGGCATGGCGTCCCCCACAACCCTAAGCATTCTTGATTCTATTCAAAGAAGGGCTGTTCATCTCATTAATGATCCTTCACTTACAGAAAGGCTTCCCTCTCTTGCACATCGTCGAGCTGTGGGGGATTTATCGCTTTTTTATAGGTACTTCCATGGGTTCTGCTCTGAAGAATTGTCCAGTATAGTTCCTCCACTTATGTTTCCCAACAGAGAAACTCGTGGTGCCGCGCGTATGCATCCCTAGACGGTCCAACTGGACGGGCTCCGAACTTCCCACTTTGTTCGTTCTTTTATCCCTAGAGTTTCTAGGTTGTGGAACCCGCTGCCCGCGGAGGTCTTTCCTTTCCCCCAAATCTTCAAGTATTTAAGTCCCGTGTCAACAAGCTCCCTCTTACCTCGCTTAAGACACCCACGGTACGTTAGTATTTAGGCTTTAAGCCTTCGTGGTTTGTCCAAGGATAAAAAAAAGTTAATGCGACCAAAAAAATGGCTAACGATTTAGCTGGTGGTAATTTGTTGCAGATTTTTTGAAAATTTGAAAGAAAAATCAAAAACGTTGCCACAAAATTACAATCAGCTAAAACGTAAGCCAATATTTCTTTAATGGCATTAAATATTCTCTTTAGTGTGTCAAAAATGCAGTTTTGGTAAAGTTCTACCGAACTTACTCGGCTTAGTAAAGCCCCATCTCATGTAAGGTTACCCACCTTATAGGCGAGACATTGAGCAAAATATAAGCTTTGGTAAAATATTGACGGCCTGCCATTCACTGAATCTCAGATCATATTGTAAGCGGCTGCGTTAGGATTTTAAAGAATGTGCTGAAGGGATAGTTTTTTTTATATAAAGTGTTAAATAAAACTGTTTTCATGTTGTTAGTCAAATACTTTATATTTATGCAATTTGTCAACAGTTTTTATGCGCCGGCTCCATAATTTTTATATTCCCAAAAACGATTGTGGTGTGAGTCGTCCAGATTTCTATTTGTGGCTGTATTTCCATAGTATGCCCTGCCATCTGTTCCAGTTCCGTAAGGGGCGTCGTCTTTTATAACATTGACAATTTCAGTTTCTCTAATAACAAGTTGTCCATTTGGAGCTAAACCTAAAATGATGAGGTTCCAAAATATTTTTACTTGTAAGGCCGGTGGCAAACACAGCCACGTATCCTTACGGCTTTACACTTGATCCGGCACTGGCAAATATGGCAACACACATCAATTTTAAAGTAGCGGCGGTGCAAGTCTCCGTGTATAGCGACTTAAGGCGGTCATCGATGGCGACCATAAATGGCTCTTTTGCGACCAGCGTTACTTCTATGATTTCCATGTTATGATAATACTATGGATAAATATAGCTTAACGCATAGTTATTTAGTAAAAATACTATAAAAGCTTTTAAAAATAGTTGTATGAAAATTACTTAAGAATATAGTCTAGTCCAGAAGTTGATTTTCTGCGAAAAATAGTCCCCAGGCATAAGCTAAGTATTGTAAAATTGTATAAAAGAATAGGATCGGTGCAAAACACACGAGTGTTCGAGCTTAGCGACGCCTTTATGGTATTAGTTTAAGGATAAAAACAGACAGAACGGTATTTGCCGAGTCTGTAGCAAAGCGGTTCAAAATACACAAGTCGGCGAGCCGCCATTGCGATACTAATACCAAAAAGAGTGTGCAGTTCGCCTGCCGAGTCGTCCGCCGACTCGGCAAGAACCTCTTTATCTGTTTTTTAAGCCTGCGACAAAGCGGTACATAACACACCAGTCGGCGAGCTGCGATGCTGGCTGCCACAACAATCGCGCCGACCGGTCGTCTGTGTAGTAATATATTTACTTATACCATAAAGGCGTCACTGACTCGTGTGTTTTACATCGCTTTGTGGTCGCCTCGACCGCCGATTCAGCAAAAACCCCTTCGCCTGTTCTAAGCCTTAAGCCCAATACAAAAGAAACGACCGATCGGTGCGATTGTTGCGACAGCCAGCAGTCGCAGCTCTCCGATTTGTGTGTTTGACACCACATCGTCGCTACTCAACGAAATTCGCTCCACCTGTTTTCATCCTGGAGTAAACGCGTGGGGATTTAACTTGCGCTGTATAATTTTATTTTATCAAGTTTATTATTAT
Organism: Listronotus bonariensis; assembly: GCA_014170235.1. Lineage (NCBI taxonomy): Eukaryota > Metazoa > Arthropoda > Insecta > Coleoptera > Curculionidae > Listronotus > Listronotus bonariensis. The sequence goes on from JACEGR010000788.1 coordinate 19,602, forward strand.
CAAGCAAATATTCAAGTAGTAGTTATTTCAAAAATAACGTCCGTGGTGGCACTACCGCGTTGTCTAAAACGTGCTGTCAAATGCAAAATTGCATGTTTCAGTATTTGGACAACGTTGACGGAACAGGGTAAACGATGGGTTTAACATCCAATAACTTGACGCCCACGGTACTCTGGTATTTAGGCATAGGCCTTCGTGGAATGTCACAAAGATAAAAAAATGTTACAAAAGTACGTGCTGTACTGCATCGCGTCGCACACGTTATATGTATCTCAGTTTGCGCCTTGCCTTAGTTCGTCTTCTTTTCACGCGTTTGAAAAAATATTTATTAAACGTATTGAGTGACACGACGTGTATATAATTCTTAAAAAAAGCATTAACGCAGCAAGTAAATAATTTACTATCGAAATAATGTCCGTTTTTTTCAGTTAAGAGAAAAACTCCTGCTTTTATGCTAGTCACTAGAGTAGCTTTCCAGTGACGAAAATTTTTGTGCGTCACGCTCCATGGTTTAAAGCTCTTGGTCTGCTATAAAAAGTTAGTCACTGAAACGCATCCCTAGACAAGGAAAAAGAGATACTTCAAAGAAATTTTAAAATTTATTTTTACTAACCTTTATGGGTTTTATAATAATAATCCTTTTTAATAATAAATTAAATAATTTTAAAAAAATCCATCCTTAACCATAGAAAACACGTTTGAAGCACGAAAACCAAAAGGGACGTTAGTGCATGAGGAGCAAGGGAAAAAGAGACGGAGTAGTTGAGGTGCATAACACTTTCCGTCACTGGAACGCCATAAAGTAGAAGGCAATACTCCTGAGCTACTCGGAAACGCTCTATATGCGTCACTGGAAAGCTACTCAGAATGCCTGCCTCACAGGTTCTTATCAAAGTGACTGTATCGAAATAATGTCAGTTTTTTTAGTTAAGAGAAAAACTCCTGCTTTTATGCTAGTCACCAGAGTAGCTTTCCAGTGACGAAAATTTTTGTGCGTCACGCTCCAGGTTTTAAAGCTCTTGGTCTGCTATAAAAGTTAGTCACTGAAACGCATCCCTAGACAAGGAAAAAAAAATACTTCAAAGAAATGTTAAAATTTATTTTTACTAACCTTTATGGGTTTTATAATAATAATCCTTTTTTAATAATAAATTAAATAATTAAAAAAAAATCCATCCTTAACCATAAAAACACGTTTGAAGCACGAAAACCAAAAGGGACGTTGGTGCATGAGGGGCAAGGGAAAAAGAGACGAAGTAGTTGAGGTGCATAACACTTTCCGTCACTGAAACGCCATAAAGTAGAATTTAATACTCCTGAGCTACTCGAAAACGCTCTATATGCGTCACTGGAAACCTACTAACTCAGAACGCCTGCCTCACAGGTTCTTATCAAAGTGACTGTACCGGAGCTATGGTTTATATCTTACCGTGTAACAACGAAAGTTTTTTTGTAAAATACTCTTGATTTTAATGTTTTTACCATAGACCCGGTACAATTACTTTAATAAGTTCCTGTGGGACGGCACCAAAATGGTATTGTTGCAACCTAGTATAAAGCATGAAAAGACGGACTGGATACTGGAGGGTACAGCCCCGTGTGTATCGATTTATAAGAATTTGCCATGACATAACCACAAATTTGATGAAGTTTTTTTATGAATTTGACCGGTTTGCCAAGAAATAACTAGTAACTTAGGTATGTATAAGTCAATGGCCTATTTAAGGAATAACAAAAAGATTTAACAAACCAGAAATAATCATAACGCCCCCCCACCTATACCTACTCTGTCTTCGGTAGAAAATATTCGAGTAATATTAAGTAACAAAACACACAAAAACCAAAGACAAAGTATGGGTGGGGGTCATGGTTAGTTCTGGTTAGTATTTTTTAAATTTATTAAATAAAACTTATGCACATATACTACAATATATTGCCATTCTTTTTAACACGCTTTTATTAACTTGGGTTGTAACTATCTATCAATCTGGCTATGTAACGGAATCTTTGAGCCTAATTTTAACCAACTTCCAGCTATTCGATTTCTTTGAAACTTTGCACACGTATTAAGGAAACATGACAATGCAATAATCTGCAAACAGTATCCCGTTATCTTTTTTGGATCGCCAGGAAAAAAATTCCATTATATTATAAAAACAACACCTAGGATGCCATCTGTTGGCAACATTTCAAACTTTGCTATTAAATGAAGAAGAAATTTTTAGTTTTTACACAATTTGGTTAGTTGCACCATTGGTGTTCAATTTTTATGAACAATAAAAATTAATAAGTTCTTTACACAATTGGGTTAGTTGCACCATTGGTGTTCAATTTTTATGAACAATAACAGTTAATAAATGCCGTTAACACGCTTTTTTATTAACTTGGGTTGTAACTATCTGGCTATGTAACGGAATCTTTGAGCCTAATTTTAACCAACTTCCAGCTCTTCGATTTCTTTGAAACTTTGCACACGTATTAAGGAAACATGACAATGCAATAATCTGCAAACAGTATCCCGTTATCTTTTTTGGATCGCCAGGAAAAAAAAATCCATTATATTATAAAAACAACACCTAGGTTGCCATCTGTTGGCAACATTTCAAACTTTGCTATTAAATGAAGAAGAAATTTTTTAGTGGGTTGCAATATATTGGCAACGGTCCAAACATTGCCTGGATTGCCATCTGTTGGCAAAATTTCAAACTTTGCTACTTAATGAAGAAGAAATTTTTTAGTGAGTTGCAATCTGTTGGAAAAAATTTTAAAATTTGCCACTCTTGTTCATTAAAAAATTTTTTCGCCATTTTGTCAAGAGTAGCAGAAACTAAAAAATGAAAAATAATTAATAGTTTAAAAAACTAAAATGTTATAATTATTATATTTGCAAATATCTATGATGGAAAAGTTATGAAAAAATAGTAAAATGCACCCCACGCTTTTTACTATGAAATGACAATATTTTTTTTAATGAAAAATTATTTTTTAATTTTTAGTCCGGTTGCATATAAAAGCGTGTTTTTAGTTTTTAAACTATTAATTATTCAATGTATTATTTTGGAGCGTCCGCTACTCAAAACAAAAATATTATACGTAGGGTGTTCAGAAAGTTTTGAGATACTTTGTAACTAAACGGTGCAGGAAAGTAACATTAATGTTTTTGGTTTGTACATGTCATGACATGTCGTAGTCCAACATAGTTATTAGTTATCTATCAGTTTTGCGCCAGTTTGTGTCCAGCGATTTTAGCGCAATGGCGTCGTGGATGACTATCGAGTGCCGTGCAATTTTGAAATACAACTTTTCACGTGGGTTATCTCAAGAACAGTGTTTAGAAGAAATGAAGCCTATACTTGGTGATGACTGTTCATCTCGTGCGACCATATACAGATGGTACAAACAATTTCAGCGGGTCTCGTTTTCTCTTGAAGACGCCTCACGTCTCAGGTCGACCGTGTGAAGTAGTTACCCCAGAAAACATATCTGCCGTCCAAAAAGCTATAGAAACAAACCGACGAATTACCTATTGACAGTTAGAAGAGGTATTGAACATTAGTATAGCAACATTACACACGATCATACATGAGCACTTGGGTTTTATGAAAAATTGTACTCTTTGGGTTCCACACAAGTTAACTCCCGAGTAGCAGACACAAAGAGTGAATTGGTGTAAAAAATGATGTCCAAATTTCAGGAGGGTAAATCTAAAGACATAGTGTCGATCGTCACGGGAGATGAAACTTATCTTTATTATTACGAAGTCCCAACTAAACAACAGAATATGATATGGGTTTTCTAAGGTGAAGAAACTCCGACCGAAGTTCGCAAATCAAGATCTGTAAAAAAATAATGATAGTTGTTTTCTTTGGTTCAAGAGGAATAATTAAACGTGTTGTGCTCCGAGAACAGGAGACCGTAAATGCTCTCTGGTACACTACAGTATGCCTTTCAAAACTTATAGAAAAGTTAAGAGTGATTCGCCCAAACTCGCAACTCGCTAGCTGGTACCTTCATCATGACAATGCCCCACCTCATCGAGCTGAACTTACCAGTCAATTTTTGATAGATGCAGGCTTGAGACTTTTGGAACATCCGCCTTATAGCCCCGACTTGGCGCCGTGTGACTTTGGGTTGTTTCCTTTTGTCAAGAGCCAAATGAAAGGACAAAAGTTTAAAACTGAAAACGCGCTACTGGAGGCCTGGGATACAATATGCGCTGAAATTTCAAATGAAAAGTGGAAAGCTATTTTCAGTGACTGGTTTGTTAGAATGGAAAAGTGTATTTAATGTAGTGGAAATTATTTTGAAAAAATCAAATAAATGTACGTATATCTCAAAACTTTTCGAACACCTTACGTATATTGTTTGCATATACATATATGTTTGTGCTATTTGGAGGAAAAACATGAGTGAGTCGAATATAACTTTAAGTGTTTTTGTTGATTTAAAACGTGCCTTTGAAACTATTGACTAGGGATATTCTTATAAACAAATTAATTAATTTTATATGGTTTAAAAGATTATGCTCTTAAATGGATAAAAGACTTTCTAACAGATAGGCATCACCAAACTAAAGTGAATAATGCATTTTCTGACAAAAGAGATAGTAAATGGGGTGTACCACAGGGAAGTGTATTGGGGCCACTATTATTTATTATTTATGTAAACGACATACACAATGTTCTTAAAAACTCATTTGTGAACCGTTTTGCTGATAATACCCTTATCTGTATTTCTGGTAGGGACTTTGAACAAGTAACCATGGTATTGAATAGCGAACTAAAAATGTTGTATGATTGGCTATGTCAAAATAAATTAAAATTAAATAATTCGAAAACAAAATGCATGGTTATTGGTTCTAAGGTAAATTGTCGTAAATTTAACAACATGGGTTTTTCTCTTAATATAAATGGTGATATTATTGACTTTGTTTCAGAGATTAAATACTTAGGAATAATTTTAGATCCACAATTAAATTTTAGTTATCATGATAGTTATATGGGTAAAAAATTGCTACAAAAATAGGTTTTTTAGTCGTATATTGAGCAGTTTATCTCAGTGGACAAAGATGCTAGTGTATAATACTATTATTCTGCCTCATTTTTCATATGGCTGTAATTTATTAATTTCTTGTACCAAGGAAGATGTGCAAAGATTGCAAATACAGCAAAATAGGGCAATGCGAATACTATTGAGCTGTGATAAATATACACCGGTTACTGTTATGTTACAGTCACTAGGGTGGTTGAATATTGAGCAGTGTGTTAAAAGGGCGGACCTCGTTTTAATATATATAATTGAACACAACTTACAACCAGGTTATTTAAAGTTTTATCTGGAAAAGCGTTTTTTTTCATAGCTATGACTTAAGAACCAAACAACATTTCAATATTCCTATGGTAAATAAAACATCTTTACAGAAAACTCTTTTTAATGACGGTGTTCGCCATTTTAATGAATTGCCTTAAAACTTTCAACAAAAGACTGTTAACATTATTTACAAAATTAAATTATATCATTTTTATTTACTGGTTGAATTTCTATTATTGTTATTTTTGTTAATTTTGTTTGTAGTAGCCAAGTGCTAAATAAACGTATTATTTATTTATTTATTTATATCTATACGATATAATTTATCTATGATAAATTGCAGAAAACACAACCGATCAAAATCATAAAGACCAAAACACCAAATTTGTAGTTATGTCATGACACATGCTTACATATAAATCGATACACACGGGGCTGTACCTGTCCACTTGTTTTTCTCTTAACTGGTAAAAACAAAGATTATTTTGAGTATTATAGCGACAGTAGGGAATTTTGTCCATTTGCTATCTGAGAAGGTACTTACTGGAAGAAGAATGCCATGCTCTAGCTAAGTTAAGGCCTTTTTAGCTTTAATGGCATTATCAGCAGTAATTTTACTATTTAGTACTAGAAAACCATATTTTTGACTGTTTTCTGTGTTTGGAGCAAATACTATTCCGCTGGTACGTGGCCTGTCAGCTCTACCAATAATCTGAGCATTTTCAAATACAGCTGAAGCACTTCCAAAGATAAAGTCTACGTCTCCTTTAATTGTTGGATTGCTAAAATAAATTCGTTTGCCACTAGCAAGAAGAGTATCCTGGAAAAAAAAAACATGTAATTTTAAATACCACATTTTATTTCTTACTAAAACTAAATTAGGGGATATAATCCCGAGCCTTTTTCAATCCCAGGCTTCCGGGACTGCGTACAGACAAGCCCGGGATTTGAGGGTAGAGTACAAAAAATGAAAAAATATTTAAAAATCTACTTTTATTTTTTAAACTTTCTTTAGGAATTAGATGACTTTCAAGCAGTGCTGCCAAAAAATGGGAAATCGTAGTCTTCTCCTAACATCGCGCTAGCATCCCACAAAGCGTCGCGATCGAAGCATGTCGCCTGATAAATCGAGGAGAATTTATTTCCCTGCCACACACAACTTGTATACCGTGGTTAAGTTGGTTAAGTCTTCGCCTCGCTTGACAGGGGAGTAATTTCGTCGCTGTGTGAGATTCGGGCACGATGCTAGAAAAGGCGTACAATTTACCCACGTTTAGGCAGCTCTTCTTTTAAGTAAGACCTCGTAAACCTAATAGTCCCCGGGCCAGTAATGAAATTTACTTTATATTAATACCTCCATACATGGAAGCGGCGCGTTAACCCAGACTGCCAATGTCAAATGTTTCGGGCGTCGGACCGGACAAACGAGTCACTTTTATTGTATTTATTATTTTACCACAGTGTATTACATGCAATTTTTTATTGCGCCAAAAATCGTAAGTGTTACAGTCACGTTCAATGAATCAGTTGCTGTCATCATGCAGTCGTATCCCTGTTGTGTTTAAAAAAATATTATTTACGACTCAATTTTCTCCAAAATGATTGACTTGCAGACATAATGTATTATAAACTTTTTGCTTAGAATAATGCAAGGAATCACCTCCTAAAGTTACGAACATGATTTTAGTAACACCCTGTATAATAAAATATCAGCAAAGATTAACATACTGTAAGCGGACAGATTCCTCTTTAATGCCACATATTTGGCCTATTGAACGCGGGCTGGCTCGCGTAAACCTTAGTTTATTTACTTACGAAGTGTGATTGGTGAATTGCGGAACGTGTTCAAATATTGGTCAATTTCGAACGACACCTTCGAAGTTGCTCAACTAGAACATGTTTATAATAGAGAATTATTGCACAGTAAAATAAGGCCAGGTACTAATAATACCGGCCTTATTTTGACATCTGAGCATGCGCAGATGCATGGTAGGATAAGGACTCCCTTGTATAGTGCCTGGCTTTATTTATGTCGATTTTAGGTCGTGCCTTATTTTGGCGTTATTTTAACTTCGGAACTATTCGTCTAACCGAAAGGCTGCCGACTATAAAATCGAAAAGTTTTTAGAAGTAAAAATACTTAAAATCTTGCTTTATCAAATGCATTTTTGTATTTGTGTTAAAAAAAACCTACAACACAAAACGATAAAGAAAAACTACTATTTTTTTCCCTTTTTAGGTTAATGGTACTGTCAACATGATTTGCAATAACTCTAAATATTGGGTACAAGCACTATTTAAATAAGGCCGGTATTAATAATTCCCGAGCTTAATTAATCAACTTGCATTAATTCCCTTAATAGTAAACAATTTATTAAAGTCAGCTGTATCCTGGTTAACTTTCTAACTGAACTAAATTTTTTAAAAAACAAGTTTTAAATAAAAGCAAAGTTTTCAAAATATTTTGTTACCGCCCTGTAAGGAGAGTGTGGCCAAATGGTTTAAAGATATATAAATGCAAAGTTAATACTTTAAGAAATCGTAGTCGTTTTTTCTTTAATTTTTTTAACATTTGGTGAAAATAAAAATGTTTAATAATGAAAACAAAAACAATGTTTTTTTTTCTCGTTTTGCCTCATGGTGCGTAAAGGATATTGTAACTTTTTCCCCAGGTAGGTAAGATGGGGTAATCAGGTGTGTAAGGCTGTTTTTTTTGCTAAGCATCTTTTATCTTTTGTGCTTTATTTAGGACTTAGTAAGCAGCAAAATTGTTTTATTGCTTTAAACTAGGTTGTATTTACAACCAAAAGAGTTTAACTGATTCGAATATGCATTCTTCAGACCACATTCATTTGCCAGTCGTGCGTTTGTAGTTAAAATATTTAAAAACAAATGAGCAAAGCACGCAAATAATAAAAATCACAAACTCATTTTATGCAAAAGAAACTGTAAAATTAAATAAATAAAAAATACCCTGTAAGAATTCGGCTACTATGGTTGGTTGTTTAAAAATTACGGAGTCTCCAAAAGAAAATGAAATACCCCGGGCCCGACCAAGACGGTGACACGTGTTTCGTCTTCGTTAAGACTTGTCAAACCGCTTCAGGTCGCTAGACGCCTTGATGAAGCCCCGACTGACTGTAAATATTCTTTCCGGATCCCAGAACTAATAAATACAGACAGCGGTGCCATCTCACCAAGAAATTCAAAAACAACCAGCCATAGCATCGAGAGGTTAAAGGTGGTAGGTAAAAAGTGCGCCATCTAGTTGTATATGGCAAAAGTTAGAAATGCAACATACTGTTATGCCAACAAACCATATGGAAACTGACCGCCCATCAGTCTGCGGGTTTGCAGAATTCGGGTGAGTAGTTTTGCCAAAACCAGGTAGGTGGCGTACAGCAGTGACTGAAAATATGATAAAAATCATATTGAAAGCAGTATTTTTCACCCAAACTGCGATATAATATAAAAGTGAAAGGTTCTTGAGCCTTGATATAAATACATTAATAAAAGGTATAGTTCTTTGGGCATATGGCTCATCAAGGACTGTAAAATTAAATAAATAAAAAATACCCTGTAAGAATTCGGCTACTATGGTTGGTTGTTTAAAAATTACGGAGTCTCCAAAAGAAAATGGAATACCCCGGGCCCGACCAAGACGGTGACACGTGTTTCGTCTTCGTTAAGACTTGTCAAACCGCTTGAGGTCGCTAGACGCCTTGATGAAGCCCCGACTGACTGTAAATATTCTTTCCGGATCCCAGAACTAATAAATACAGACAGCGGTACCATCTCACTTCATATGCAAACATATGAATATACAGCCAGTGTTTTTAAATTTTCATGTGTCATACATTGCTTTTATAGGTTGTTGCCTGAACGCAATATATATTTTGAAAAGCTCACTACGTTGGGCGAAACGTCAGATGTTAGCTATGTAATGAAGTAGTTTTAATTATTAACAAAAAAAACCTATACCCAAGAAAAATAAATAAATAATTATTGGTTTATGGTTTAAGAAAGATAAATAAATTAAATATTGCAAGGGTTTAAAATGCAATTTCCAACTAACTTGACATTCCTTGAAGAAATAAGATCAATCTATGGCGTGGAATGTACTGAAAAAATGAAGAACTTATCGAAAATATTGAATAAACTTACAAAACAGAAAAACCGAAGAATATTCCTGCTGAGACGCAAACATATGAATATACAGCCAGTGTTCTTAAATTTTAATGTGTCACACATTGCTTTTACAGGTTGTTGCCTGAACGCAATATATATTTTTGAAAAAGCTCACTACGCTGGGCGAAACGTCAGATGTTAGCTATGTAATGAAGTAGTTTTAATTATTAACAAAAAACCTATACCCAAGAAAAATAAATAAATAATTATTGGTTTATGGTTTAAGAAAGATAATTAAATTAAATATTGCAAGGGTTTAAAATGCAATTTCCAACTAACTTGACATTCCTTGAAGAAATAAGATCAATCTATGGCGTGGAATGTACTGAAAAAATGAAGAACTTATCGAAAATATTGAATAAACTTACAAAACAGAAAAACCGAAGAATATTCCTGCTGAGATGCAAACATATGAATATACAGCCAGTGTTCTTAAATTTTAATGTGTCACACATTGCATGTTAGCTATGTAGTGAAGTAGTTTTAATTATTAACAAAAAACCCATACCCAAGAAAAATAAATAAATAATTATTGGCCCAAAAATTAAAAGTTAGCCTTATTATTGGTATGCTTATGCGACAATTTTAACCATAGCTCACCAGCTCATATTATTTAAAAAACTTTAGTCACCTGCGAAAGCAAGCAGAAATTATATAAAGTTCGCCCAGTGAAACAAGCCAGACGACGCAAGAAGGCAGGGGAAATATTACTGTTCATTATTGAGTCTAATCAGAGGCGTGCGAATAAATGATTGCTAAACAGTTTAAATATGATAAAAAATATGTAAGCAATAATTTATTTTTAAAAATGTAGTGGAAATTGCCAAGATCTAAATATTTTTAATTGTTATGAGAATAGCATCTCAGTTATATAATTATTAGCATTAGTGACACTAAATTCATTTTAGACTGCCACTGTCTTTATTTATAACATTTCACACAACGTTTTGGGTAGTCCTATCTCTGTCCGTTTTATAGTTTATACTCTTAAAAACGGACAGAGATAGAACTGTCCGAAACGTTGTGTGAATATTTATAAATAAAGATAATAAAAGTCCGAATGTACTAACGCAAAAAAAATCGAAAATTTTTCCTTTCGACGTTCTTTATCTTTCCTGTGGATTCTTCGGACACTGTTAATAGAAACTTCTACATAAAGGAAACGCGATCAAGTTTTTCTTTTTAGAGGCAGTTTTAAAGTATTATTTGTTCCTTTTTCATCGCAAACTCTATAGATATTGGCAATTATTTATCTGAATTGGCCATGGATAATTTTGCCTTTTAAAAGGATTTTTCCATAATTTTGACTGGCGTAAAAAATAGTTTTTATAGCCAACAAGAAATGTCTACGTAAAGGTGTTTTTTCTCGCTCATGCAATTTGCGCAAATTAGACTAAACTATTACATTTGTTTTTAAAGTAAAGTCTATTTGCACAATTTTTTTATCAGTAAACAATGGTGTACGACGACGAATTGTTAGCATGAACTGGTGTTACTACTTACTTTCATATTCATTTAATTATAGAATAGAGCTTAATAAATTCCAAAAGAAACTTTTTTTTACTTATATTATTATTACCACAAAAAATAACAAATAATAAGTAAGACCCATCAAACAGAAAATGATAAATAAATCACGCCAATACAACTATTATTTACTCACTACGCATGTCTTAAATTTGTATGTCGTTTACACGTTCATACATTTGCACCAACCGCATGCAAATTATCTGACCATCCAGATTTTACACAAGCCAGCTTGGTCAAGTAAAGGATTTTCGTTTACATGCTCCAATTTATTTGCACAAAATGGTATGCACAAGTCAATTTGCGCAAATTGCATGAGTGTGAAAGCTTGAAAGAAGAACGGATTTATTTATTTAATTTTTTATTTAGTTACATACATACCTACCTTAATTATTTTTTAATGCGATACAAAATCAAAATACTGAATTATATTTCTACGTTATAATACCCACACAAAACCACTACTACTAAAAATTGTTACTAAGAAACAAATATTTAAAAACCCGGGTAAGTACAATAAATTCCAAACCATTCGCCGTCTATGTTGATGCGAGGCTCCACCTCTTTGGAGGCTCGTTCCAGCGGCAACCAATCAGTAAACATTATTTGAGTGGCTATCTTGGTAGGGAAGCCTTGTTGTCGGAAATTAAGAATGTAAAAATATTTTAGGGACGATATAAATATTAAAGCATAGTATAATCGGTTCCTCTAAGAAAATAGAGCAATAAAATAAAATCTCTTTAGGGAATTAAAAATAAATCAATAACAAGGTGTAAACTAGTACTTTATAAAATATGAAATATTAGATTTAAAAAAGTGTAAAATAGGTTCACAGCAGTAGGATGAAAATCTGGCAACATCTTACAAGCAACTTCAGTTTTTTCCGCATTCCTTTCATCTGGCTTCACTCAGTTGGCAAACTGTAAGCACTTTGCAATTAAGCATTTTTCGAATTATTTTGAAAAAGTTTTTTTTTTTAAATTAACTGCTAGGTAATTAACAGGTATCCTGCCGGTGTATATTGAACAAGCTAGTGCCTGGAACAGCAATGAAATGGACCTCACGATAATAAGCCTTTTAAAACCTACTTAGGTAGGTTAGGGTTTCTTTGACAAGTCTACCATAAATATTCATACCGCTCTATTATATAGAAGCGGCGCTTTTACCCAGCCTAATTCTAACATGTTTTGAGTGTCGGACTGGGCGAATGTGTCACTTTTTTTGTAAGACAGGTTTACCACAATATTTCACATGCAATTTTTAAACAATAAGGGTTACAGTAATGAAAACATAGAGGTCAAAATTCACATGTTTCGGGTATCGGACTGGGTGAGCTTCATAACTGTAACCCTTACAACTTTTGGCACAATGTTTGAAAATGTGATAAAGTTGCTTGACAAAAAAAAGTGACGTTTTTGCCCAGTCCGACACCTCAAATATGTCAAAATTGACAAGCTGGGTTAAAGCGCCGCTTCCATATATGGCGATATAATTATTCGTGATAGACTTATCGAAAGTAACACCCCTAAATAGGTTTTAAACATGGATAACCTACATTTAGGTCCGCAGTGGCCAGAAGCATTTTTCGGATTTTTACGACCTCACGCAGTAAACAAATGGACGAACATGCGCACTTAAAAGCCGTGGAAAAATACAACACTGGCACCCCATACCCTTCGTCCGCGGTCTGACCGTGACGCTCATTAGCTACCGTACTTCGGACGAAAAACCAGCAGCGGGACTACGTGTACTGTAGTATTCTACAAATCGACTTCATTCTACCTCACTCGCACTCTGTGTTCAAGAAAACACGCTTGAAGTCAATCAAATTGGTCGTCTACAAGCGAGGTTTTCAAACGTGTCGAATTCTACCAAAATTTTAAAAAGTAGCACATAACGCTAAAATAAACTTAGGTGTTTGTTAGTTTGCTATGATTTATAAATTTATTTGGTTCCTTTTGTGTTATTAGAATGCAAAAATTTATTTTATTGTTTTTTACAATAATAGAAAAATATAATGTTAGTTCTAGCTAGCCATGTGTACTGTCCGACCAATGTGACCTTGATTTTTGCAAAGATTTACAATTGTATAAGCTAATATGTTATTTAATTTTTTAGTTTAGATAAATTGGTCACATAATTTTGCTTTACTGATTTAAATTATTTACACTAGGGAACATTTAGCAATTTATTTGAAAAAAAAAGGTTAAGTTAATCTTTAGAAAAATGTAATTTGATAAGGAGGGAGTATCCGACAGACATAATAACTGCTAATGCCATGGTGTAAATTGACTCCAAGAGTAAAAGAAAGTAAAATTATAACGATCAATTAAAAACCTAACCCTTTTTTATTCCATGTTAAAAACAATAATTTAAAACTCAATTGCTCAATAATGATATTTCGTAAATCTAATAAGCAATGGCTGTATGTGTGTGATTTTTCATCTTGCACAGTTAAACAGAGAAGGGTTAGTACACATATAGACACAGTCTATTGTGACACAGAATACCAAGAAGTCCAATTATCGACTACTCGAGTAGAAATCTACGATAGAAAGTGAGGTGTAGAATTTTATAGAGCACAGAGTCCCGCTGCAGGACGGCGTCGACAAATTCTTTTCGATAATGCGGATAGTCTGTTTGGCGCCAGGCGCATTCACCCTCGATTTGCTTGCGCACCAACCCGTTTATTCGCCCATGAAATGTAAGTTTTGTTTCGCGCGTGTAACTACATTGGCAATCCATCAGATCAGTGGTTTCAAAAGGGTTATTTTAATAAATTCCATTTAATTGCTGGCTCAGACCCTTAACGTAATTTGTCAGTTAAAACTGTAAAATTCTTGAGTACCATTACCTTCATCTTAAAATTGGGGCCGGTTAGGAACTATGCTTGTACTACATTTTAATCTCATTTTTGACCAGGATTTCTTTAATGTTTGTGTCATACACACACAGTTTTGTAGTATGAGTTTTTTACTATATTACCTGAAAGCCATAAAAATGTACGTGATCCAAATTTTGTCGGTCACCATCCAATCTGGCAGCAACTGCTTGAGCTTCTTTGGAAGGATTTTCAATAGTTATATAAGATACTTCGAGATCATCGTTCTGAGCCCACAGTACCTGGGAACAAAAGGTGCCTACAAAAGAAATATTTTAAAACGTGTTAAAAATAGTGCTTTAGTTTTAATTTTCTTACATAGCACGTTATTTAAATACCTACTTAAGATTTTTTTAACCCAAAGCTTTATACATAGTGTTTCCTAAATGCGGTAAGGGCGTACTCCTGAGCCAATTTTATAAAAAAGATGATATAAACAGGGGTTTGCAAATTTGTTGTTCTTAAGATACAGGGTATTAACACTTTTTAGTACTATTTGTTTAATTAATTATAAACTTTATTTAATAAAGTCTTTACTGTTGTTCCATAACTTCTTATAAAAAAATGTTACACATATTTTTTAAAAGAAAACAATAAGAAAAAATTGCCCTAGTTGCCTTTTTACATTAGCGAAAGAAGCACAGTGGCAAATTTTTAACATTTAGCTGGACATTGTGAAAAATAACAATGTTTTTTTAATTCTTTGGCCTTAGCATTATTTTATTGTGCATTCAACCACTGATTTAAATTTGCCATTTTTTTGGTGATAAAAAGGCATACATTTTTTGCGGACTTCAAAGTAAGTATACATAGGAATGTCTTAAATCTTTTATTTTTAGCGTTAAAATACGTGTGTAAAAGGTTAGTTTTACTGAAGTGCTAAATTAAATATTAGAGTTATTTATAATGGAAAGAATACCTGCAGGTATGTGCTAAATATTTCTAGTACTTGTTTTTTTGTTGTTTATTCCAGGCCTGTTTTACAATTAAATATAGTAGTTGTAAAATACATTTAAATTTTATTCACACTATTTTATTTTCAAAGAAAGACATTTTGAGTCCCGCCAGATCCCGCGTAATTTTTTACATAACAATATTAAATATACATTTCTCCTCGAATACATAAAAAAATTTGCCACAATCTGCCCCTTACCGTTTTATGATTTTTTTTAGTTCCTTGTGCTATACCTGAAGGGGTTATAATGATCTAAAACAGTCAGGCTTGCGAGTAAATTTTCCACTAAATGGTCCGACTGCAATAGAATAAGGGGTAAATTGCTAGCCAAAGATAGTGATTGGCTGAATAGCTGCATACTATTATCTGAGCTAGAGCCATATATACAGAGTGTTAAAATCCACCTTCATCATCTGGTGGTCCAAGAAAATCAAAAAAAAATTTTGAAGAACTTAGTAAAAATAGCAAACGACGAAAGGTACAACCATTATTACAAAGTACTTCAATCGATAAATTAGTCTATGCTTCACAAAAAGTTTGTATGACGCTGGAAAACATAACGCTGCCGCACTGTTAAAAGAGGTTGTATCATCCCAAAGATGTTATGTATGCAATTGTTTCCCAAAAGAGATAAATAACCCTGAAAACTTAAAGAAAAAATTGATAATCCCGAAAACTATTGTTTTGGTTTGTCAGTGTTACATCTAAGGATTCGTACTTTTGAATGTTTGCGTAAAAATTTAAAATAGATTACGATCTTCAACTTTTGTAACATTCTTACTATTAACTTTAAAACTAAAAAAACTTTTTCTTATTGTCCGCCAACTTTTGGGTTACCCTGCATAAACCAAAATATTTAAGGCCGCTTTTATTGACTTTTTAACAAAAAAATATACTTTACAAAATAGTACCGTAGTAGTTCTACTTTGCTTTATTTAATATACAATTATTATCAAGATTTAAACAGTAAGATTAACTTTTATGTTATTTTCCTAAGGAAAAACTGAAAATTACAGTTTTTTTTATAAGTATTTGGTCAAAGAAAAGTTTTTATTTATATTATTTAAGATGTGTTTAAATACAAAAATAATGTTTTTAAATAAATGTTCTGATTTCTTTAATAAAATAATAAAGATTTTTTTACTGGGCAACACTTAATTTAACATGTAAAAAGGGTAATTTAGTCTAATTAATATATGTATAATGTTTACAACCGAATGTATTTGCTTAATATTTTGATTACCAAACAGATTTGTTTGGAAATAAACTTTATATTTTCTTCAAACTATTTTGTCCAGCTAGAATAGACAAATTTGCCACTGTGAGACGGACGAGTTGGGCGACTAACCGACGCTAGCGAAGTGTATGTAGTCTTATGAGACCTTTCACACGCACAGTAGACTTTCCACGTTCTCAACGTGTGAAGGGTCTCGGAATACTCCATACACTTCGATAGCGTCGGTCCATCGCATAACTATCCGTCTTCCGCTAATGTAGAAATATGCAATTTAACGAATTTTATTTGTATTCTGGAAAACTAAGCAAGTTACGGAAAAATATTTAAAAAAACACAAATGTTGAATTTTTAATTGTTTTATCGAAAAATATATATATAAAAGTTGCAAGAAAAGTAAGAGGCGTATATTTTTTTGTCAATAATATCAACCATGATGTGTCTCACGCCGCCACTGGTCTTTATAATTAAAATTAAGTAAGGGTTTAATTTACTTCCTGTTATAAGGAATATTATAGCCAAATTTTATTAAAATCAAATATGGGATATTTAAAATATTTTATTTTTTATTTAATGTAATTTATTAGGCAACATAATACAATACATATATATATATATATATATATATATATATATATATATATATATATATATATATATATATATATATATATATCACCCCTTCACACGTTGAGAAATATATATATATATATATATATATATATATATATATATATATATATATATATATATAGATCCTAATGGTCCATCCACCTAAGTCCTTCAGCCCTTGGGGTGTAACATATTTTTAATAGGTAAATATCATATGAACACAGATTTTAAAAAAAACCTTATATGAGATATTAAAGAAATGGAGAAAAAAGTCAATAATCAATCACTCATTGCAAGTAGGGCCTCTGCCAAAGTAAAGGCTGGATATTTTCTAGCTGGTCTTTGGTTTTTATTTAAAATATTATTTAGAAAAACGCTTGTTTTAGGTTTACACCCTGTATCTTAGGAACAAAGTCATCTCGGACCTATGTTTACATAAACTTATTTTTTAATTGGCTCAGAAATACGCACTTATTTTTTATTACTGCAATTAGGAAACACCCTGTACAATATTTAGAACACCAAATTGTAAGAAAAGCTTCTTTATAACTATTGCTCAAATTTCTTTCTATCATCGAAATAATCTTTCTATTATTATTAAATATCTTTATCTAAACTTCCTCTGAATATGTTAATTTTTAAACAAAAATTTGCAAAGATTGTTTTTTTTTAACAACGTAAATACCATAGTAATGTTATGTATAGCAACATTGTTTCAAAAGGCTACCTTATAGTAGCAAGCGTAAAATATTGTTTTTTAATTAAAAAAACAAATAACTTGGGACACACTTTTTAAAGTAAACTGTTTTTTTATTAACTTGGTTTATACCGTGAGAACCAATTATGTCTCTGGGATGCCAGAAGGACTTAGTTTCCTTAGTACAAAAGATTTAAATAAAAATGTCTAAAAAACCTTACATTTTTGGTATAAAAGTTGCTTAAAATATTTATTCCTATTTTTATTTCCTAAATCCAAAATTCACCCAATATACAGGGTGTTCTATTAAAAAAACGAGATTTAACATGTTTAATTTTTAGGTATTGGCCATGCTATAAGAAATACCCTGAATAAGATCAAGTAAATTTTCTTACAGAAATTTATTTTGTGTTCCTTAATGTTTTTTCAAAAACGATCTATAATATTTACGTATTTCTTTTGCAGTGTTTATTTTTGCATTTTTGAAAGTGACATTTACCAGTTTAATAATGAAATAAAACTAACTATAAAAACTTTCCCATATTGCTGTTACGCACGCCCATGTTTCGTGGTATATAAGCGTTTTTTGCTGATTCACCTATATCTGAAAAGACTTTAAGCCGCGTCCACATTAGTAAATAAATGTGTTGTATGTTGAATCTAGAATTCCGCGCAAATATTTGCGGTGCAAATTTCACGTTCTACCGACGTTCAATTTTACGTTGTATGTCGTGCGTTCGTGCTCAAAACGTGTGTGATCTTATGCGTTGCATACTATTTTGTTAGTCTGGATTTGTTTATATTTTTCGCCAAGTATTTTATATTTTGTAAAAGATAAATTTAAATAAAGAGGATGTTCTTCTTCTGATACTAAAATATCAAAAACAAAGACTTTTATGGGATCCCAGCGATAAGTGGCATTTTCATAAAAACAAAAAGAATAATGCTTGGGAAGAAATCGCAAAATGTGTTATACGTATTATTTCGAATAAAAATTCAGTTTTTATTAAAGTTTTTGCCTTACAGTTATTGTTTTTGAAAAGAATAAATTTTTAAAAAATAAAAATTAGGTTTTATTACCACATTACCTTTACATAATCTTTTAGAAAGTCAATTAAAGCACTGCATACTTCTGGAACTATCAATGATATGCTTTGTTTGGATATTTTAAAAAGATATTGAAGGTTTGTATATGAATCTCCAGTAGCCATAAAACGTAATGTGACAGCTAACCTTTCCTTCACGGATATGGCTTCTCTAAGCTTGGTGTCCTTTGATAATTTTTGGTCCAATCTTAATTATTAAAATCTCAAAGTCATTTGTAGACATACGCAAAAAAATTTTGAAATGCCCACTACTTTCATCCAAGGATAGCTGATATAATAACTTTACGCCATCAAATTGTTTTTTAGTTTGATACAAATGTTTAATCCAATATCGTCTTTTTTTCTTTTTTAGCCTCCATTTTTTTTTTGATAAGTTTTTGCACGACGATAAAAGTAGCGCATTTTCTTTTCATCATTAACATTGCATCAGACATAGTCACAGAATGGTTGATTTAGAACAAATTAGAAAGATGGATATCAGTTAACTTCTATAATTTCTAAACAGCAAGTCATAATAACAACATTATTTGTCAAAATCATAGCGTTAACGTAAATACGTCCACACTAAAACAATATTGCGGCGCATATCTCTTTGATGTTGAAAAAACCGACAACCGACGGATAGCGTGCGTTGAATGTCGCAAAAATTTTTGCGTGTGTTTCTATGCGGCAAACTCGTCCACACTTGCAAAAATTTGAAACGCACATACAAATTTGTGCTGCATGGCGCACACAACGTAAATTTTTACTAGTGTGGACGCGGCTTTAAATTATAAAACATAACTGTATCTTTTTAAAATACGTACATCAATTTTAGGCAAAGAACCAATTCTAAAACGTTATTTACGGATCGGTTATGTTGACGTTTAAACAATGTATTATACGTCAAAGTTGTCACCAATTATTACCGCGGTTATAATTGGTTGAACGCCTAAAATTGATGGTAGTCTTACCAATGGTTGCTTTGTTTGCGCAATGGGTGTACATAGAGTATGCTGGATCGCCATTTTTGAAAACCTGTCCACCGGGATTCACTTGATTTGCCCACGCTGATCCAGTCATGGAAGCGCTTTGAGACAAAATTATATGCACATCTTCAGGGGTTCCGTAGGTACCATAAAGGGTTATTGGAACGGTGGTCTTTGGGATCAATACAATTTGTTTATAAGTTCCCTTTTGAACGTGAATACATTTTCTTGTATTTCCACCATCCTAGAAAAAAGCACAAAGTATACCGGGTGTGTCTCACAGCTGGTTCCTCCCTATAACCTTTTTACCTTTTACGATGCAAAAGTAAAATTTGGTATATTATTGATGTGTTTTCTGTTTTTTTTTATAACCGGTAATTACTGCTCCTTTCAAATTTTAAATGACACCATTGGTATAATTTATCTTTATCTCAATAGAATATGATATTCTGAATATAATGACACGTCTTTATGTCCTTATTGAACACTTCTGCTGTCAAAAATTTAATGTTTTAATGACTGAGCTAAAATGGTTATTTTTATATTAAGTGGCCATGGGAAAAGTAGATTATTCATCTTCTGTTTTTTTACGACTTTTCAGAGCCTTTTTTCAAATAGAAAACCGCTCATTAGCATATTATCCTAAAAAATTTGGTAATTGGGGGTTTTTGGGACGCTGATTACGAATCTAGAAAAAAATTTTGTCGGACACGTTTCGTTCTTGGGATACTCATTATCAATCTTGAATAAAAACTAATCCAAACTCATCATGTATCTCTCAAGCAATTCTTTAGTTTTCCGCTATACGGGTACTTATTATTTGACTTTTATCTTTAAAAACCCATTTTTTTACTTATTTTACCCATACTTTTCATAAATATGCAAAGCTTTACTTTTAATCATTTCGATCACAGTAACCATGGCTCCGCCAAGAGAGAGAAGAGAGGAGAAGGGCGGAGAAAATTAATAACTAAAAATTTTTAAAAATTCCAGAAATCTTAGAAATTATTTTAAAAATTGTTGATGCTGAAATATTATTATTTCTTGTATTGTCTTAAAATTAAAAAATTATTTTTAAAAGTTTTACGGATGTGGTTACCCTTACTTACTCTTATAGCAGCATTTATGGCGTCTTGAATACAAGCGTATCCACCACTTCCTACTGTGTAATCGGCCTTACAGTGCTGAATTGTCTTGGGTGTCCATCCTTGCAAATACGCTTCCTTCGTGTAAGATGTTGCTTCGGAATCGGACAAAACTGGACGTGTATTGGTACCTGGATATTTCTGGTGATCTGCTAACACGACAATCCCGAGAAGAGGTAACAACAAGAAATTGATACGGAACATTGCGAGTATCTGTAAATTTATTTTTGGATTTTATACCATTTCCTTTAAAATTCAATAACCATGTTCGCGAGTATGATCCTGAACAAGCTCAGGGACTATTCGAATGCGCAGGATTGGGATTTTTGATGGAACTTGATAAAACTGAAAGTTTGGATTGGGTTTTTATGCACATTATTGATATGGTCAACTGTTTTATGTTTACAGTTTATTTGTTTGTACCACTTTTTATACAGTCTGTTCCAAATTGGTGGAAAATGTATCGTTATCTC
Organism: Listronotus bonariensis; assembly: GCA_014170235.1. Classification (NCBI taxonomy): domain Eukaryota; kingdom Metazoa; phylum Arthropoda; class Insecta; order Coleoptera; family Curculionidae; genus Listronotus; species Listronotus bonariensis. The sequence continues at coordinate 40,698 of JACEGR010000788.1, forward strand.
AGAAGCCACAAGATATCCAAAAATAGTTAAATGGGGAAAGTTTTTAAGCCAATTATGTAAGAGAAGAAAAGTGCTTGTACATTGATAAATTTTACCTGTTTGAAAAAACTGAACTGTTGCTTTTTCCAAAAGTGTCCATAACTTATTCCTCAAAATTTTTCTGTAAAAACGCTCCTAAAGCAACTTTTTGTGTTGAATTTGATAGTGTTATTAAATTTTGTTTTGCACGTTTCGGTTTTTGCTACCATAATCAATATATATATAATATATATAAACCTTTATAAGATTAATGGTTGGGTTAGGCGTTAGCCAGGGGGCGTGTGTTTCAGTGTCTGTGGTACATTCTCAGCTCATATAGGTCTTTACGGCGGACAACGGCACACCAACCCCAAGACCGGCGTGCGTAGTGAAGAGCTACATCCTACCAGAGGTGCCCCTGTTCTCGACTGAACACGCCGGATCTAGTTTCGGTCTCTTCGAAAAGAGCCACAAAAGACTGGGAAACACAGCGTCGAAAACTGTTGGTGGAGCCCGGAGCTCATGGGGATACAACCGGACATCTAACTGTCCGGGATCCCTGTGGGCTCCTGGCTCTACCGATGGTTTGCGGACACCTGCCCAGTATACACCGTCTACAGTATTTTTACTGGAGGTGGGGGCATAAGTCTGTGGACTAGCCAAGTGGATGAAAGCCACAATAAATACTTTCTCCAAGTCAAGGTGGAACAGCATGGGCCGAAGACTGCATGGCCCAGGGGGAGCTTGGTCTCTACTATAGCGGACTCCGGGAACCAGGCGACACGGTTTTAATTAGCCTTACTGTGGCAAGCGGGGCACTGCTACAGGTGACTGATTTTTCCTCCGCTACTCGTGGGACTTGCATGGACCAAACTAAAGAAAAACTAAGGGAAGTGCTCCCAAAAAAGCACAAGAAGTGGACGCCTCAGCCGCCCACATAGCACCGCCTGGTTCAGGGGACATTCATGACCCAAACCAGACGAAACAGTCAGAGGGATTGCAACCCTCTCCATCTGGAAAGGAAGATGACAACATCTCCAGGCTCACAAGAAGTTTCTACAGGATCCTAGTCCAGAAAACCGACAGGCCAGCATTGAAGCAAGAAACTACTACAATCAAACAATTTCTAAAGCCAAAGACTCATTCGACAATCGTATTAAAAACAAAGTTCTTTCTTACTCAAATGGCAGCAAATCTTTTTGGTCCTTTGCGAAAAACATAAGTAGGAATTTTTGTACCAGTTCTTTTCCACCACTAATTTTGGAAGATGAAATTATTTTTGCTGCCAATTCAACCCTTGACCCTCCCGTAAATCATCCAATTCCAGCGGTTACCCCGGTTCCTCATAAAATGCCCGATATTATTTTTAAGGTAAAACACATTAGGCGTATCCTTTCTTCCCTAAACATCAAGAAATCGTCTGGGCTGGATGGCATAACAGCGGTCGTTTTAAAAAAATGTGCTTCAGAAATTGCACCAATCTTAACTCGGCTCTTTCGAATTTTTTACGACACAGGTATCTTTCCGGAGAGCTGGAAAGCTGCACGTGTTCAACCTATTCCCAAGAAAGGATCTAAATCCCTTCCATCTAATTATAGACCAATTTCAATTCTCTCAGTTTTTTGTAAAGTAATGGAAAAATGCATTAATTCACAAATTCTTAAGTATTTAGAAAAACACAAAAAAAACACGACAGGCAGTATAGATTTCGCCCTAAAAGATCTACAGCAGATCTTCTTTCCTTCGTATTACACTGCTGGAATAAGTCTCTTAAGTTTCTAGGTGAGTCCCGGATCGTTGCTCTTGATATATCCAAAGCTTTTGACCAGGTCTGGCATGCCGCACTTCTTAATAAACTTCCCTCCTATGGTCTTTCAACTAAACTCTGTACTTGGCTCTCTAGTTATCTATCTGATCGACGTATTTCAGTTATTGTGGACGGCCATTCTTCAAGCTTTCACCAAGTTCCTGTAGTACCCTTTAATCCAGTTTTCAGGTTCCTAAATGGAATACAAACGCAGAGCGATGCAAATATCTCTTTCGCAGAATCTTAATTTAATATTGGATTGGGGCGCCAAAAATCTCGTCCACTTTAATGCATCTAAAACACAATCATGTTCCTTGTCGCGAAAAGAGTCACCAAATACTCATCCTTATGAGCGGCCAATTTTACAGAGCAAAGAGACCTTCAATCTTGTGGGCGTCACATTTGAAAGTAACCTTAACTGGCATAAACAAATTGTATCTATAGCCACGGCAGCTTCAAAAAAGCTTGGATTTTTCTTTCGAGCCAAAAGTATTTTTCCCTTTCTAATTTATACACTTTATATGTGTCCCAAATCCGACCTTCCTTGGAGTATTGTTCTCATATCTGGGGCATGGCTTCCCCCACAACCCTAAGCATTCTGGATTCTATTCAAAGAAGAGCTATTCGTCTCATTAATGATCCTTCACTTACAGAAAGGCTTCCCTCTCTTGCCTATCGTCGGGCTGTGGGGGATCTATCGCTTTTTTATAGGTACTTCCATGGCTTCTGCTCTGAAGAATTATCCAGTATAGTTCCTCCACTCACGGTTCCCATCAGAGAAACTCGTGGTTCCGCGCGTATGCATACCTATACGTTCCAACTGGACAGGCCCCGAACTTCTCACTTTGTTTGTTCTTTTATCCCTAGAGTTTCTAGAATGTGGAACCTGCTGCTCGCTGAGGTCTTTCCTTCCCCCAAATCTTCAAGTATTTACGTCCCGTGTCAACAAACTCCCTCTTACCTCGCTTAAGACACCCACGGTACGTTAGTATTTAGGCTTTTAGTCTTCGTGGTTTGTCCAAAGATAAAAAAAGAAGCAAAATTTTATTTTTTTCTTTACTTTTAATCGGAAATGGGTAAATTATCTTACTGTTAATATCTCAAAAACCAGCGATAATTGACGTCTAAAGTGTTATACGTTTTCAATGTAGAATTTAATACAGACTCAACATTTGCTAAAATATACACGGTTTTTTATTTAAAAAAAAACCTTCCCAATAATAAAAATTGTTTTCAAGGCTCCTTCTATATTAATTAATACTGACAGAAACACATTGATCTGTAGTTGACTTTCGTTTTATAAACAGTATTAAATATACCGGGTGTCCGGAAAGGTGAGATCAAAAATAATAGGGGTGATAGAGTGAGCCAATATAATGTTAGTACTTCATATAATAAAAAGTTTCATCGTGCTTCGTTAGGGAGATATTGACCTTTAAAGTTGGTATAAAAAACAAATTTAATTATAACTTTTGAACTGTTGTCACAGTACCAATAATATTTGGGCTACTTAATAACCTTATACGTTATAATGCTTCTTTCCATAGGTAAAAGGCTGTTCAGTAAGTCGGAAATATACAGGGTGCCACGATTTTTTTTTAATTTAATGTATGTATTTTTAACACTGGTGACAAATTCGACATTTTGCTTTGACCGCTTAATTCCTTCATCTTTTTATACAAAAAACGTATACCTTTTTAAATCGGTATCTTGGACTTATAAAATTGCATTTTAAGTCCAGACATACCAGCATTTTGTAAGTAATATAATTCCATTTTTTTCAGAAAATTTTTAAAATATGGTAAAATTTTTTAAAACAGTTTTTAACTGTATTATAAAGTTTAGTGGGCCTAAAAACACCATTTTTATTAATTTTAGCAAATATTTATTATTTTATCAAAAAAGTTTTTAATACATACAAAATGCTGGTATGTCTGGATTTAAAATGCGATTTCATGAAAAACGGTCCAAGATACCGATTCAAATAAGGTTTACCTTTTTTGTACAAAAATGATGAAGAAATCAAATGGTCAAAGCAAAATGTCAAATTTGTCACCTGTGTTAAAAATGCATGCATTAAATGAAAAAATTATCGCACCCTGTATAATTTCGACTTACTAAACAGCCGTTTACCTATGGAAAGAGGCATACCTATGAGGTTATTGAGTAGCCTAAATTTCATTGGTACTGTGGTAACAGTTTAAAAGTTATAATTAAAATAATTTTTTATATACAAACTTTAAAGGTTATGAGGTACTAACATTATTTTGGCTAACTCTATCATCCCTATCATTTTTGACCTCACCTTTCCGGACACCCTGTATAGAACGAAAACAATTTTCACCATATCTAATAATTATTATAATAAAGTTGTTTCTTTATTACCATCACCCATGAAATAACCTATCCGTTGTTTTAAATAATCTTAGAACTTACCTATTTATTAATATAAAAAATATTTTGGTTTAGATAGTTTTATGGACTATTCAAAAAGTTTTAAGTGACATGTGTTTAAAGCTATTCAATTTAAACTATAATACGTGGTTTTATTTTACTTTAATCATTTTAGTAAATACCTAATTATAGAAAAACAAAGGTGATTAAAACAACAATAAAAATAAATTTGATAAAGTTAAGAAAAACACCTATAAACTTAACGTAAAAACTATAAAAAATAATAAACACTACTACACAGATAAAATTTTGGGATAATTTAAGTTATTCTTAAAGGTGACGCCCACCAGATAAAATGTTTTTTGCTGTGCAAAACTTGGCAGCTCATAAGTAAAAGATGTGTATTTGATAAATTTTCTTGCGACACAAAACATATTGTGTCTTAGATGCATAAATTGACGAGTTTTTGGGGCTCTAATCCAATATTAAAATATTCTGTAAAAAAGATATCTCGCATCCCGTTGCGTTTGCTTTCCAAGAAACTAAATAGTGGAGCAAAGAGTTCTATCTTTGGCAAAAACATAAATAAAATTGGTCGTGAAAAGAAGGTCGTTTAAGTTAAGAAAAAACAAAGTTGATGCCAGCATACTGATCCCCAAAGCACTTCAGCATTAACCTGGTAAAAGCTGAAGCGTGGCTATTTTCAATAGCCGATATACGTCAATCACAAATAAAACTAGAGAGCTAAGAAGAAAATTTGACTCGAAATCCTTAGAAGTGAAGTTTATTAAAGAGTTGCCAAGCCACAGCTGGTCAAAATCTTTGATTAAATCAAAAGCAACGATTAGGAATTAACTTGAACATTTAAGAAACTTGTTTTAGTTGTGTGACACAAAGGAAAAAATGTCCGCTGTAGATCTCTTGTGACTAAATCCATACTACCTGCCTGAAAGAAGTTAAATAAGGCTTTAGTTAGATTAAAGAAATTTAGATTTATTCTTGGGTATAGGTTAAACACGTGCATCTTGCCAGCTGTCTGAAAAAATACCCATATCATAAGAAATTTAAAAGAACCCAGTTAAGATAGGTGCATGTTCGAAAGTACATTTTTTTTAAACTGCTGATATGCGATCCAGCCCAGATATTTAAATTGTGTTAAAGAATAACTGCTACGCTTGATTCGTTCATCTTAAACAGTGAGTCAATGGTTGACTTGACTATTATACCATCTCTAGTGTGTTGCAACGTTGCCAAATGATCAGGAACACTTAATTACTTACGATCTATTTTTCTCAAAAACAATTGATTTTCGGACGTAATTTATAATGAACTTTTTTGCTTAAAATATTGCAAGTAATAACCTTCTAACGTTAAAATAATCAAGCATAAAAATTATTAATTCTTTGGTTACTCATACAATTAATTACAAATATTTTGCTTTATTTGTCATTAAAAGTTTTTTTATTCTTGTGTGTGATAAGTTTTTCTAAATAAGTTTGTATGGTTTCTGTTCTGCATATTTTAAGATAAGAGCAGTTATTTTCATATTTTTACAGAAGGCTGCAAAAAACATTCTAACAAAAACTAAATTTAGTATTCTGGCATTTAAAAAAACATGGTTAAATAGAAATACTAGGTTATGTATCTCTACCAGCCACATCATTTTTCGTTAATAGGCACAGCCTCACAAACAAAAAATAAAAGTTTATACACAGAGTCAGACATATGAATTTACATATATTTTTTGATGCTAAATCTGATCTTGGGCTCAGAAATGGCTTCACACGTCAAGACTTTTCCCCCAAATCAAAAATGGACTCTATAGGCCCTGAAATACGGTTTCCCGAATAAGGCAAGGTCAAGGGATTTTTATGTATGTTTAAATTATATAGCTTAGTTCAATAGAATAATGCCTAAGTAAAGTTTTCTATTTGGAATCGAGAAAAATGACCCCTTAGAGGCCGAAAAATAGTGTTTCAGACGTCTCAATCACAACTTATAGTGATATTTTCAGATACATTTGAATTCCAGATCTTACACTAAGCGCGAAACGTTTTTGACCTGTTGAAATTTCCAGTTTGGGACCTGAAAGATGCTAACAATCACAACAGCGGGATTTTTATATACCTTTAAATTCTGTAGCTTAGATTGTGTTCGACAGTTTTATGCCCAAGTAAAATGACCCCTTGGTTTCAGAATGCACCTTTGATCCTGCCTTATCACGGAAACCGTATTTCAGGGTCTATGGAGGCAATTTTTGGCTCGTGGGGCTAATTTTAGACCTGTAGGGTTTTTAGAGCTCGGAATCAGATTTACCGTCGAAAAATATGTCTGACGCTTGTGTACATGGCCGGATTAACTCTTTGGGAGGCACCAGGGCTGGACTTGTTGAGGCGCTCATTTTATCCCACAGCAACCTACGCTTTACTTATAAAAAAGTCCTTTCCTGTGTGGTGCCTATTTTATACCATGGTGACTTATCCAAAAATAAAATTTAAAAAGAAAAAAAAATTTTTTTCTTAAATTTAATAAAAATAATAAAAAAAAACTTTCCTGAATGGCGCCATATCAGGACACACTTCAAAACAATATAAAAAAACAAGGTATATTCTAATTTTGTTTTAGTATTCGTAAATTACATTGAAACCTATTACGATCTTGTTCATGTGTTACAGTTTTAAAAGCAAAGCTTTAAGTACTTATAAAATATTTTTTGGCATTTCTATTTTGCTCTGAGTGAGTTTTTGCTGTTGGGCTTAAAAAATTAGTTTACTTTTTTATAAGTTCAGTTAAAGGCAAAGTTAAATATTTTTTTATACAGCGTCTCTGGTGTTTAGTTAGGTTTTTTATCTTTTTGACATCCCACGAAGGCCTATGCCTAAATACTAGAGTACCGTGGGTGTCGGGTTATAAGATGTTTAACCCATCGTTCCCACTGTTCCGTCAACGTTGTCCAAGCACTGAAACATGCAGTTATGCTTTTTACAGCACCTTTTAGACAACGCGGTAGTGCCACCACGGACTTTATTTTTAATAACTACTACCGAAATATGTTTCCCTCGCTGGGAATCGAACCGGTGACTTCTGGCTTCGAAGATCAAAGCTCTGTCCACTGCGCCACTGGAAGACTAAGTTCGTACCATATGTAACACTTTTTTAATAATAACGAGCGTTTCTGTGACTTTTTGCTGTTTTTACAGTTCTTAAGCTTTGTTATTACATATTACATTACGAAATAAGTATACACTAATATAAAAACCCTAATTTTTACCGATTACGCATAAAAATGTATAAAAAAGTTTTTCTTGAAGATGAACCAGTTTTCATATTTGAGTTATTTTATCTTTAGTTATCTTTCCTATTTAAATTTTTCGATAATATTAAAAATAGGGGTACTTTTCTCTTAGGCAAAATTTATATTTTTTGTCTTACGTCGTATACTTATTACTAAAAAAATATTATCTAATAATTGCATTTTAAGTTTTACCCTGCAGAAATTTTTACCAACAAGAAAACTTTTTTCGAAAAATTATCACACATAGGCAATGTGAGGAAAAGAGATGGTCTAAATAAATACCGGCATGTAAACATGTGTGGCTAATAGCGCATGTTTTGTTATTCTATCACTGGCCGATACACCAAAACCCATTGCTTATGCAGTATGTATTTCGTAATTTTTTGATTTTATCTTTTAAAATAAATAAATACAAAAGTGCTGCTTGAAACTTTATTACAGGGTTAGTAGAAAAATCGGAACGGTGGATTATCTTAGCAACCGTTAAATATAAATGAACCAAATTTTGTGCGAAGGGGTAACTGAACATGAAGAAATAAAAAATATATTTTTAAGGTTGCCAAATTTATAGCTTTTCTCTAGGTTAGAAAATTTTAAAATTTTAAATGGAGATCCCTAATTTTAATTTTGGTAATCAATTGCTTGTATCAACTTTATTATAACCTAATATTATTGTTTTTACTCATGTCAATTTTGAAAGATATGACATCAAGTTTGAATACAGAAACGACCAGGTATGGTCAATTATCTCAAAAACTATCCAACCGACATTCGTCAAAATTAGTACAGGGGTGTAACTGGACATTTTAAATTCAGGAACTGCATTTGCGATATTCCATAATTAAATTTCCTTATCTCCTTCCTTGACTTTTTTTAAAGAATCTTGAACACGCCACAAAACTGCTATTGAATTTAGAAGGTTTAGTTTCACCCCTGTACTAATTTTGATGAATATTGGTTGGATCGTTTTTTAGATAATTTACCATACCTAACCGTTTTTCTATTATTTTTGAAAAAACAAGATGCCATATCTCCAAAATGGACAGGAGTAAAAAAACGATAACATTAGGTCATTTTAAAGTTAATACAAGCAATGGATTACAAGAATAAAAATAGAGAGTTTTATTTCAATTTTTAAAATTCCCTTACCTACAGAGAAAACTGTAAACTTGGCAACCTTGCAAAAACAAATTTTTAATTCTTCATTTTCAGTTACCCCTTGGCATAAAATTTGGTTCATTTATATTTGACGGTTGCTGAGATAATCCACCGTTCCGGTTTTTTTTATTAACCCTGTATAATACAAAAGGGTAGCTATGATGTCACTCAAGTAAGGCAAGTACATAAATTTGACCAAGTTCGGTGACCAAAAAGTATATACGGACGATAAAACTGGTTGTAATTTCGTTGCAAACTTTTTAAAAATTTACAAAATAATCAAAAAGTTGCCACGAAATTACAATGAGCTTAATCGTCTGCCAATATTTGTTTTTGGTCGCATTTAATATACTCTTCAATATCCAAAGGACAGCCTTGGTAAAATGTTGCCGAACTTGGTCAAATTTGGGTATACCTTTTACCTGAGTGACATCATAGCTACCTTCGCCCGGCTTAGTGAGGAGAGTCATTGAGCAAATTATAGGCTTTGGTAAAATACTGACGGTCTGCCATCCACTGGCTCTTAGACCATATATTATCATTAGCACAGCTTCGTTCCAAGATGTGCTAAATGGGTAGTTTTTTTATAAAGTGTTAAATAAAACCGTTTTCATGTTGTTAGTCAAATACTTTATATTTATGTAATTTGTCTACAGTTTTTATGCCCCAGGTCCATAATTTTTATATTCCCAAAAACGGTTGAAGTGTGTGTCACCCAGATTTCTATTTGTGTCTGCGTTCCCAGAGAAATCCTCGCCACCTGTTCCAGCTGTGTAGGGCACGTCGACATTTGTAACATCGTCAATTTCAGTTTCTCTTATAACAAGTTGTCCATTGGCAGCTAAAAATATAAATTCGCCGAAAATGATGAGGTACTCAAACATTTTTGCTTCTTAGGCCAGTCGCAAAGACAGCCACTTGTGGCCGCCACACGTTGCTAACAAATCTTTACATGCAGTTTAAATAGACACGAGGCAAACTTGGCGTTTTGTGGCTCATTCAAGCTTTTAGCTGCGGCAACCACTTTTGTTTCGACGCCAAATACAACCACATCGACCAAATTAGTGTATTTCTTTTAAGCTCTAGAACTGCCCGAAACCGTTCTTGAACTGTCAAGAGTGTCCAAACTGTCAAAGATATAATAGGTTGCAATTAAAAGGAACACTTTTGGTGTCATTCCAGGCGATTCTAGACCCTAAAAGGAATACACCAAATGTTTACTGGTATTAGTTATTTAACGCAAATACTAGGTTTATTCCAGCAGGCTGTCAGAAATGTTTGCAATCGTTTGGATTATCCGCACGTCAAATTTGTCGTTCCAGCAGTGCCATATTTCTAACATTATACAATTTTATTGTTTGTTGTTCCAGCAGTAGTTTTAAGATGTAGGAAACATGTTGGAAACTGTTTGAAAAGTTTGCAAACTTTCTTCAAACATTACTGACAATTTTTAACATTACCTTTCTTGTAGTGACGTATAAGCGGTATGCACGCCTTGTTTATTTTTCGTTCCAGCAGAAAACTGTTGCCAACTGACTAATGTTTGTAAAAATTTCTTCGTATTACGATTGTTGCTAACATGTTTCCAACACTCTGCCGGAACAAACCTATTAGTGCCGGATTAAGGTGTTTTTTTTACTGATTCGAAGAATAAAAGTTGCGTCCCTTTGTGATTAAAAAATTTGCTTGTTAAAAAAACATGTGCAAAAAAGGTTATCAGGAAAAATACGAGTATTGCGTTTTTTTACCCTATTTAATCTTTATTTTGCGCGCGCCTGTCCCAAAGTATAATTGCGATAAATTAAAAGAGCAGATCACAAAAAGGGCTTCACCTTAATATTTCCGGTCATTTCCTTTACTTTGCTCCCCTCACCTTGTATAATTTGATTTAACCTACTACTAAATAATTTAAAAATACCTATATATTTTTTACTTCTAATTTACGCCCCTCTAACCTGGCGCAGAAGCGGTCGCCTTACGGTTTCATGCTTGACCTGCCAGAAAATATGGCGACTCACATTATTTTTAAAGTAGCGGCCACCGGTGGCACTGCAAGTGGCCGTGTATAGCGACTTAAAGCAGCCACTGGTGGCGACCACAAATTGCTCTGTTTGCGACCAGCCTTACTTCTATAATTTCCACGTTATGATAAAACTATAGATAAATATAGCTTAACGCCTAGTGACTTTGGTGATAATATAAAACCTTTTAAAAATAAATGTAGAAAAATTACTTAAGGATATATAGTTTAGTTCCCAGGCATAAGCTTAAGTACGATAAAAGTTTTTAAAAGAGCAGAATATTTTATTAAATAATTAATAGTTTAAAAAAACTAAAAAACACGCTTTTATATGCAACCGAACTAAAAATTAAAAAATAATTTTTCATTACAAAAATATTTTCACTTCATAGTAAAAAGCGTGGGGTGCTTAATATATTAAATGTTATAATTATTATATTTGCCAATATCTATAATGGAAAAGTTATGAAAAAATAGTAAAATGCACCCCACGCTTTTTACTATGAAGTGAAAATATCTTTGTAATGAAAAATTATTTTCTAATTTTTAGTTCGGTTGCATATAAAAGCGTGTTTTTTAGTTTTTTAAACTATTAATTATTTTTCATTTTTTAGTTCGATATATCAATTAGTTTTTTAAAAATAAATGCTCCAGTTTATTCACTAAAAAATTCCTTCGCCATTTTGTCAAGAGACACAGAAGATCTGTATAAGGAATTTATTATCCCGTTATCCTGGCGGTCCTAATCAGGATAACGGGATATTGTTTTTAAATTATTGCATGTCATCGGTCCTCGATACGTGTGCAAAGTTTCAAAGAAATTGAATCGCTGGAAGTTGGTAAAAATTAGGCTCAAAGATTCCGTTACATAGATAGATAGATAGATAGATAGATAGATAGATAGATAGATAGTTACAATCCAAGCCTAATAAAAGCGTCTTATTTTAGATATTATTTTAAATTGTTTGAACCATCAACCATATTTTTAGAAGACTGAGAACTAATTTTTGCAAAAAAAATTAACATCTCGACTAGATTAATACTTACCGCAAAATTTTTTATTTTTGTATTTTTTTAATATAAATAGTTTTAAGGTTTTTTTCTTATTATTAGTTTTTGATGTGGCAAACTTATTTTATAAATTTTTGAATAATTTAAGTTAGATATACATGTCCTGTCACCTCGATACGTTTAAACGGGCTTAAGTGTTTTAAACACTAAGAATATAGTATTGCTTGCTTGCTTGGGGGTTTATGCCTTTGCTGCAAGGCAATCGCCACAATATATTATTATTATAATAATTTGTCATGACATAACCGCACATTTGGTGAAGTTTTTTTTTATGATTTTCATCAGTTTGCCGCGAAATAATAAATTAAGTGCGTATTTGTCTCAGGTTTAATTAGGGATTAAAAAAATAGCTTAAACAGAAAAAATTATGACTCACCACCTATACTCTGTCTTTGGTAGAAAGTATTCAATTGATATCAAGTAAGAGAACACCGAAAACCGATGTCAGAGTATAGGAGGAAAATCATGCTTAGTTCATGTTATTTAAATCTTCTTTTTTTAATCCTTAATTAAGACTACCATTGCACATTTACTACAATATAAATATAGACCAATCAGAAACCATCAGTTTTTTGATAAATTTTGTTTAGATAAGTGATTACACCATATGTGTTGTTTAACAGCAAATATATCCTTCCTATTAATTTTGACCAATCGCTATTGAGAATTGTCAAAATAAATTTAAAGTGGAAAAATTACTTAACAACTGTAAACTTAGCTGTCAGCAGTTTTTCCAGAAAAAAAAATCGAAAATATTTCTTGTTAGTTTGACAAGTCGAAAATTATATTGTTCATATTATTTACTGTTCTTATTGTTTTTATAAAAACAAAATTTTGTATGAGAATAAAATGTTTATTTAAGTCAGGAAATATTATTACCAAATATCCCTCGTGCATCTAATTTTTTCTGAGAAAAATTAGAAAACTCGTTTCTAAATAATTTGTTTTAACTAATATTATCCGCAAAGTGGAAAAATCCTCGTTTTCCACTCGGATTTTTAAAACCACTCTTGCTTATGCTATTTCTTAAAACAAATTACTTAGAAACTCGTTTTTCCGATTTATTTCAGAAAAATTAAATGCACTAGGGATATTACCCCCAAATAAATTTTAGTCATCCAAATTAGCTGTCGAAATTAAAAGAAATTGTAAATCAGTAAAATTCTGTGTTGTTGGCTTTAATGTAAGTATTTCAGGAAGTAATCAAGCCGTGTACCACTAAACCTACAAATTTAAATCGAATAAACTACCCAAATATTTTTTGCAAGATTGGCTTGGCAAATAGTTCTTCGAACAACAATTTTTACAAAACACTCGACCCTTTGCGGTCTCGAGTTTTTGATTTTAAAATAAAAACCCTTGACCGCTCGCAATCTCGTGTTTTCATATTAAATCATTGTACAATGGATTAAATTTATAGACCTCTAGATATATCATATGATAAATTGTAGAAAACCCAATCGGTCAAAATCATAAAAAAAACAATAAATTTGTGGTTATGTTATGGCAAATGCTTATAAATCGATACACACGGGGCTGTACCTAGCCGCTTCTCATAAAAAAAACAATTTTTTCTTCTTTTTATTATTTTAAATATTATGGCGATAGTAGGGAATAATATCGTAGTTATTTTTCATCTAGAGTAACTTACTGGAAGTAGAATCCCATGATCTAGCTAACCAAAGACCTTTTGCATCTTTCATGCCCTTTTCAGCAGTAATTTTACTATTTAGTAACAAAAAACCATATTTTTGAGTGTTTTCTGTGTTTGGAGCAAATACTACCCCACTGCTACGTGGTCTGTCATCTCTACCAATAATAAGAGCATTTTCAAATACAGCTGGAGCACTTCCAAAGATAAAGTCCACGTCTCCTTTAATTGTTGGATTGCTAAAATAAACTCGTTTTCCACTAGCAAGAAGAGTATCCTAGAAAAAAACATGTAATTTAAGATTGCACAATGTAGGGAAGGTCACCTAAGTAAATGTGAATATTGTAAAATGCTAGTAACATATAGCTCTTTTTTAATTTTTGATAAGTCAACTTTTTCAAGTTTTAAGACCCTACCAATGGGCGAAGATGTACAATAGGTTGGGTTACGCCGCCCACCTAGGGTAGTTAGAGAAGACCACCCACCAACAAAACATTTTTAAATAAACTACGCCATACAGCTTAATATCTTTTACATGAAATTATTATAATTCCTAGTCATTGAAATTTTTCTAAATAATAAATGAACAAAAGGCAAAACCCAACATTAAAAAAAAAATAGATATTTTTATGAAGTTTTTAATAAAAATATTTGAGATAAATATCATTGTTGTTATTTTTAAGAAAATTTTAAATATCTACACAGCTAAATGCAAATATCTGGTTTGGTGCCACCTTGGCAAAAGCAATTTTCTCTAGGTGGTCTTATCCGATAACGCATTTTTTAGTGGTAGTGGGGTTTGAATTTTTACAGAAGAAAAATACATTAACCTGCATCCAAGACGTTTTTTAAAGACTGAAGGATTAAAATTAGCTAACTTAGATGGTAGAGATATGAAAAAACTAATAATACTTTTTGGCACTTTTTAGTTGCTAAATGATGGTATTTTTAGATTTTATAGCCAACGTTTCGTTTTTAAGAAACCATCATCAACTTAATTCTTTAATATGGCTCGAAAAAATGTATACCCTGTATCTGATCCCATTTTTAATTGCAAATTCAACGATGTATGTCATGCTATATTTTTAATTTAAGGTAAAAGAAGAAATGCATTTTTTTATTTTTTGAAGGTATTTTTAAATAGGCCTTGCAAACAAATACTTTAACGTTAATACCTGTTACCAAGTCTGTAACATAATTAAAATAGTAATTGTCGTTATAGTCCTGTTTGTCGATTTGTTGTTTTTAGAGCAATTGTTTTTATTGTTACTGTTGTCTTTATTATTGTTTATTGGTAAATAGTAAATATTTATTGTGTTATTATTGTCGAATATGCCGAGTCTCATTATAGCCATGAAGAAAAGTTTGACATGCTAACGTGCTGTGTGAAAGCGCCTTTACACACTAAGCCGGTATTGACGGACACAGAGATAAAAAATTATACAAAGCCTTTGAGTTTGAAATGTATGAAAGGTTTCATTTAACTCCATACACTTCGATAGCGTTGGTCCGTCGCCCGTCTTCCGTCTTTCGCTAATATGAAAGGCAGTTTTAAGAAAATATCGAAAAATCATGAACGTTTTGGGTTTAATATGTGGTGTGGAATTTTAAGAACTAAAATACTAGGTCCATTTATTTACCATAATTTATTTTTGTGGCACAAAATGTAGCACGTTAGCATATCAAACTTTTCTTCATGGCCATAATGGCGGCCCGGTATATTCGACTTTAACAACAGAATAGATAATAACTATTCACCAATAAACAGTAATAAATACAACAGTAACAATAAGAACAATTTCTCTAAAATCAACTCAACAAACAGGGTAATAACGACAATTACTATTTTAGCATGATATTAAATTATAGTTATAGACTCGGCAACAGGTATTTTGTTTGCAAGACCTACTTAAAAATACCTTTAAAAATAGAAAAAATGCATTTTTTCTTTTAACTTAAATTAAAAATATGGCATGTTGTACATTGTTAAATTTGTAATATTAAAATGTGATCAGATACAGGAGGGTGTACTTTTTTCGAGCCATATAAAAAATTAAAGTTGATGATGGTTTCTTAAAAACGAAACGTCGGTTTTAAAATCTAAAAATACCATAATGTAATAACTAAAAAGTGCCAATAAAAAAGTGTCATTGGTTTTTTCCTATCTCTTCAAATAAAATAAAAAGAAGACGCCGATGGTGGAATTATACAGGGTACTTCAAAGAAAAGATTCATATTAAACTTGTGTTTTTTTAAATAGAACACCCTGTATATAGGTTTTGTTTTGGATTGTAAAATTTAAAATAACGTAAGATTTATCAGCGATACCTATACCAAAAATGTAAGGTTTTTAAAATATTTGGGATTTTTGAAGAATTCTTGACAAAGTTAAAATTTTAATATATCTAAGCTTGACTTTGTACATTGTATAAGATTGCTAGAAGATTAACTGTACCATTACCTACATTTAATTTTTTTACTTAAAATTATACAGGCTGTCCAGAAATTAATATAATGGTAAATATTAGTTACTAAACACTCTGTATAATATCTAGAAAACAAAATAATATAGGTAATTGTATTGCTAATAAAACTTACATTATTTTTACTCCTACAATCCAAAAATGAATCAAAATTTAAGGTATACAATTAAAAAAAAACACAAGTTTATTAATGGTGTTTCATTTTAAAAAAACACAAGTATAATATTAATCTTTTTTTCTGGAGCACCCTGTATAATTTCACCATCTCTCTCGCAACTGACGCTCACAACAATTAATGTTCAATCTTCTTGAAGCATTCTACGAGTTATGGACCGAGAGAAAATAACTGACAAAATTTTGCATCCGGCTTACGGTCCATTATGCGATACGTGTCAATACACACCATCAATATCCAAGTTAAGTAAGCCTCTCCGTAAATAAAAAGCATATCGTAATACTTGCGTACAAAAACATCTTTCATATCAAAATGCACGCACTAATACGTTATACGTACTTACAACTAAATATAATTTCAATTCGGGTAAACAATACTTGCATTAATGTATAAAAAGAAACTTTCAAACATTTTTTCCCGTCGGCGACGTGGGTATTTATTTTATTTTTTGTTTTTGTTTACCAACATGTCGCCTACGACGTTGCCATTTGTGTAAGGCATTGAGTTTGTTTGTTTTTCTTCGGAAAATTGTATTTAATAAACAAAAAAAAGTTTTAGGGACAGTTATATATTAAATATGATATATCTATTCATTTTACGCTATTAGGCATATAATTTTAAAATTAATGTGAAAAAATCAATGGAACAAACCAGAACTAACCAGAACAAAATAAGTTCAGCAGAGGTTGATTTTCGGACATATGTTTTAAAAAACTTTTTGCTGAGAATAATTTAAAGATCACCTCTTGAAGACACAAACATGATTTCCCCAACACCCTGTATACTTAGAGCGATTGCGACAAAACTTCTTAAGTGGTTCAAGAGGTCGGGGATGCGAGGAAGGGCATGGAACCGGAAAACGTTGGCAAGACTGGGTAAAGTCACTGTATTTCGAGAGCTAATGACCAATCCAGTGTCGTCTATAACTTGTGCCTTTTGTTTTGCATTATTTTGAAAGTGGTATTTGGTAAAAGATGTGACCCCAAAGTTTTTTATTTAAAGTTAAAGAAGTTGCAACCTAATAATGATTAAAAAGTGTTGTGTAAACTGTTGTTCTACTAATACTAATAATACTATAAACTGTATTTCTCCGGCACTGATGTTCATCGTTCCATGTGACGTCAATACAACCATTTCCAATATAACTGAATGTTGCGAGCCTTTATAGCGACCGTCTCTGATTTTTGATCAGGATTTCTTTAATATTTTTGTTAACACATACAGTGTTGTCGTATAAGTTTTTACTATATTACCTGAAAACCATAAAAATGTACATGATCCAAATTTTGTCTGTCAGCATCCAATCTGGCAGCAACTGCTTGAGCTTCTAGGGAGGGATTTTCAATCGTTATATAAGATACTTCGAGATCATCGTTCTGAGCCCACAGTACTTGAGAACAAAAGTGCCTACAAAAGAAATATTATAAAAATAGTGCTTTTAATTTTCTTACATAGAAATTTTGTAAATATTTTCAAGAGACTTTTTAAAGTAAAGTTTTATACAGGGTGTTTTTATTTGCGGTAAGAAAATTTAGGAGCATATTTCTGGGCCAATTTTATGAAAAAAGTTTATATAAACAAAAATGGGTCCACAATTTTTGTTCTTAAGATAGTGGGTATTAAACTTGTCAAAAACAAATTATTTAAAGTAACATTTGTTGGATTAAATATAAACTTTATTTAACAAAGCATTTGTTGTAGTTTTTTTGTATAATTGCTAATAATAAATTAATTAGTTTATAAGTTATTTTTAGTATAAATTTAGTATAAATTAATGTCTCCCCGTGGCCTAGTGGACAGAGATTTGATCTTCGAAGCCAGAGGTCGGCAATTCGATTCCCAGCGGGGAGACATATTTAGGTAGTAGTTATTTAAAAATAACGACCGTGGTGGCACTACCGCGTTGTCTAAAAGTTGCTGTGAAATGCAACTGCATGTTTCAGTGCTTGGACAACGTTGACGGAACAGGGGGAACGATGGGTTAAACATCTAATAACCCGACACCCACGGTACTCTGGTATTTAGGCTTAGACCTTCGTGGGATGTCAAAAGGATTTAAAAAAAGTAATTAGTTTAAAAGTTATATTTTTTTATAGATTATAAGTAATTAGTCTTTCATTCATTAGGAGGAGAAATTAGGCCAGCCCATGGACAGGTCTTTAAATAGACATATTTGGGCTTTCTGGGAAAGTTTTTCACGATATATATATATATATATATATATATATATATATATATATATATATATATATATATATATATATAGTTACAAGAAAAGTCCGTAGTAGCTAAGATGCGTCTACGCCGCCAATGGTCTTACTAATTAAAATTAAGTTAAGGCTAAACCAACCCCCATTTAAACCAATAATATGGCCCAATTTTAATAAGGATCGAAAATGAAAAATTTTGGATATTTAAGATATTTACAACTACTTTTTTTATTTTTACACCCTGTATCTTAGAATCAAAGTCATCCGGACCTATGTTTATATAAACTTTTATTTTTAATTGGCTCAGAAATATTTTTGTAGTGGAAATTTTTGCATTTTTAAATAGATGGAGTGATATAAGAAGAAGGTTTATATATATATAATAATATCCAAAATCTTCACGGAAAGGGACATTGTTGTCCGAATTTATCTCGTGCAAAATCTAGTAAATAATAAGATCTAATTGTAACGTAGAAAAACCCTGACTTACCAATAGTTTCTTGGCTTGCGCAATAGTTGTACATAGAGTATGCTGGATCACCCTCTTTAAATACCTGTCCACCAGGATTTACTTGCTCTGCCCACGCTGATCCAGTCATGGAAGCACTTTGAGACAAAATTATATGCACATCTTCAGGGGTTCCGTAGGTACCATAAATGGTTATTGGAACGGTGGTCGCTGGGATGAATACAATTTCCTTATAAGTTCCTTTTTGAATGTGAATATATTTTCTTGTTTTTCCACCATCCTAGAACAAAGCACAAAGTTTACCGGGTGTTTCTCGCAGGTGGTTCCGCCCTATACCTTTTTTACCTTTTCAGGTAAGAAAGTAACATTTGGTATATTCTCATCTCAAATTATTGTAAATTGGTTAATGTATTAAGTTGTATTTTGTAACTTCCGGTTTAACCGGAAATTACTGCTCCTTTCAAATTTTAACTGGTATACAACGTGTCCAAGATAAGTAGGGCCAGTATGGGC
This sequence comes from Listronotus bonariensis, assembly GCA_014170235.1. Taxonomy (NCBI): domain Eukaryota; kingdom Metazoa; phylum Arthropoda; class Insecta; order Coleoptera; family Curculionidae; genus Listronotus; species Listronotus bonariensis. The sequence goes on from JACEGR010000788.1 coordinate 59,962, forward strand.
ATCTTGGAAATGGTAACAGATATGATGTCGGTTAAATGAGAAAAAAGTTGAGGTTTCATGTGCCTAATAATATTCCGTTTAGAAAGTTTTAAAATTCAGAGTATTCCTGGAAATATCCCGAAAAATTAGAAATTTGTTTTATTTTTTCCTGGTCTTATTTAAAATCGGATTTAAAAATAAATTACAATATTTGCATTGCCACTTTTTCTGCTCTATCTAATGGTGGTATTTTATTTGTACTGCGACGTTTCGTTTTCATTCATTAATCAACTTTATTTTTTTAAATACGGTCCTGATATTCTAATATCAAAATTTAAAAGCCTCTTTTAATCCAAATTTAATGATGTATTACACATTTACAGAACTTAACGAGAATCCCCTAGCATCACTAACCTACATTTTTTAAATACGGTCCTGATATTTTAATATTGAAATTTTAAAACCAATTTTATTTTAAATTCACATTATGGTTTATTCGTAATACGGCCCTGTATTTTTTAGAATTTGGTTAAAATGATAAGCTTTACATTTTAAAATAATAAAAGTTAAGTACAAAATAATAACTAAAAAATTCACAAGTAATAAATGATAAACTGATTCAATTATAAGGTAACAATTTTGATATAAAACTTGTTTCCACTTTTTTCTATTAAGGTAAATCTTACAAGAAGCAAAACATCTTTAATAATTTTTACCTGTTTTTTATCTAAAATATCAAAGAAGCCTTAAAAAGTAAATAATTAAGTTGGGAGTAGATATATTTTTTTACATTGATTGTAAGATCCTAAATATGCGCAGCTGCAAAATAACTTGAACATTTTGAATGATTTTACGAAAATTAATGATTATTCCGTCATACCGTCAATTTTAGAAAAAACAAATGATCTATCACCAACTTAAGTATTTTTTCGTTTTTAAGGCTTTTTTAATATTTTAGATACATTTCAATAAAAATTATAAAATGTGTTTTGCTTGTTTTAGATTTACCTAAGTAGAAAAAAGCTAAAAGAAGTTCGGCATAAAAAAATATTTTCTAAGTAAGTCTGTATTTTTAAGTTATTTCTTTTTTACTAAACCAGTGTATTAGTTTTAAATGTACTACTTACTATTTTTACCGAATTCTGAGAAATACAGGCCGTATTTAAAAATGTGAGTTACTGATGTCAGAGGGTTTTCGTTAAGTTCTGCTTTTTTATTTACGTAATTTAATAACTTAAAATGTAGTAGTAATTATTTTTACCAAACTTCCCAAAATACAGATCCGTATTAGGCTTAAACCTCAATGTGTGATACATCATTGAATTTTTATTAAAATAGGCTTTTAAATTATCATATTAGATTATCAGGACCGTATATAAAAAAATAAAGTTAATGATGGTCCTACGAAAACGAAACGTCGCAGTTCAAATAAAATACCACCATTAGATAGAGTTGAAAAAGTGACAATGCAAAAGTGCAATTTATTTTTAGATCCGAATTTAAATAAGGCCAGGGGAAAATATTAAACCAATTTCTAATTTTTTCGTTTTTTTCGGATGTCTCCGGAAATACTCAGAATTTTATAACTTTTCAAACGGCATATTATTAGACATATAAAATCTTAACTTTATTCTTATTTAACCGACTTCGTATCTCTTACCATTTCCAAGATGCCCATACCTTGCCCTCCTTATCTTGGACACGTTGTATTTTTTTATCTTTGGACAATCCACGAAGGCTGAAAGCCTAAATACTAACGTACCGTGGGTGTCTTAAGCGAGGTAAGAGGGAGTTTGTTAACACGGGACTTAAAAACTTGAAGATTTGGGGGAAGGAAAGACCTCCGCTGGCAGCAGGTTCCACAGTCTAGAAACTCTAGGGATAAAAGAACGAATGAAATGGGAAGTTCGGGGCCTGTTCAATTGAACTGTATAGGGATGCATACGCGCGGCACCACGAGTTTCTCTGTTGGGGATCATTAATACGACGAACAGCTCTTCTTTGAATGGCATCAAGAATGCTGAGGGTTGTAGGGGATGCCATTCCCCAGACATGAGAACAATATTCCAGAGAGGGTCGAATTTGGGACACATACAAAGTGTATAAATTGGAAGGAGAAAAATACTTTTTGGCTCGGAAAAGAAATCCAAGCTTTTTGAAGCCGCGGTGGCTATAGATACAATGTGTTTATGCCAGTTAAGGTTATTCTCAAATGTGATGCCCACAAGGTTAAATGTGTCCCCGCTCTGCAAAACCTGGCCACTCATAAGCAAAGGATGAGTGTTTGATGATTTTTTCGCGACAAGGAACACGATTGTGTTTTGGATGCATTAAATTGAACGAGATTTTTGGCGCCCCAATCCAATATCAAATAGAGATCCTGTGAAAGAGATATCTGCATCGCCCTGCGTTTGCTTTCCAAGTCGGGTTGAGAGATTGATTTGGGAACCTGAAAAGTGGAGTGAAGGGTACTATCGTCAGCATAACTATGAATGGGATTGGTTGTGGAAGAAAGAAGGTCGTTGATGTGAAGAAGAAACAAAGTTGGTGCTAGTACTGAACTTTGTGGCACTCCAGCATTAATTTCGTGAAAGCTTGAAGAGTGGCCATCAACAATGATTGATATACGTCGATTAGAAAGATAACTGGAGAGCCAAGAGCAGAGTTTAGTTGGAAGACCGTAGGAGGGAAGTTTATTAAGAAGTGCCTCATGCCAGACTTGGTCGAAAGCTTTAGATATATCAAGAGCAACGATTATGTTATTTATGTTATTTTGATATATTATGACGTTCTGAATACAATGCCCCCTTATATGTTATTTTTTGACACTTATGCTGTCAACATTTTTATTTTCTAAATTCTGATGGTACTCTAGCCATGATTAAGCTGAAACGGTTTATATGAAGTCAAGTAGGTATGGAAAAATTAAATTATTCGTTTTTAATTTATTACAACTTCTCATTGCAAAATCCTATTTACAGTAGCATTTTATTCCCAATAATTTGGTACCACATAGGCGGTATTTTGAGTAAGACTTTTTCTACAAAACACATAACAAATTCATTATGTTGTCATAAATCAATAATATCATTTAGTTAATGGTCGTTGTTTAAAAATCTTTTATGTTTTACCCATCTATTATTGATCTGTAATACCTTAGAAACGGAATATGTCATGGTAGCAATAATACCTGCTATCACACCTAGGGCATTATAAGCGGGCATTATGATAATGCCCGCTTATAATGCCCTAATGCGCTAATATGGAAATTCTATTGCTTATCCGATTTTATTTCTCTCACAATAAAGATCAAGTTTATACAAACATATGTATTAAAATAAAATCAATAACTTACCAGTTCCTGAAAATATGCCGTTAAAACGGTTTCCGTTATTTGAAGAATTGCGTTCGCATCTTTCCAAATACCAAATATGCCATACTCCCGATCATACTGTTGCCTTGATTTAACTGGCAAAAGATTTTTGGTCGCTTTTATAGCCTTTTCTCTTATTTTTTGTGGAATTTCTTTCATTTTGAGCAAATCGTTAAATAAAAAATGCCAACTGACTAACTGATAGAAACATCAAAGTCAAACTTAACACCAGTCATTATCTACTTACGTATACAGGTACAGGTGCAACTTATTTTTTATATTGCTAATAAATAATGTAATTAGTCATTGAAAAACTCTTTTTTGGGTAAAACATAAAGCATTGTATGCACCACGGGCTTTACTGGACTATAATGCCCATCAGGTCGAAATCTATTTCGACCCTCAGGGCATTATAGTCCTAGTAACGCCCTTGATACATAAATAGCTATTATTGTATGCTTTTTGGATACATTTTTTTTGTCGAAATACCGCCTATGTAGTACCAAATTATTCAGAGTAAAATGTAACATGCAAAATTTAAAAAAAAAAAGGAGTTATGGCTAGACATAGGATTTTTAAAACTTTAACTTGGCCCTTAGAAGTCGCAAAAAATAAAAGATTAATTTTATTTTTCCACGACCGTTAAAAAAATGCCTTACATGAAGTTGAAGTACTCCATTCTTGTACACTACATAAAGTGTTAAAAAAGTAACTTCTTTGTAACATTTTGAAGCTTTTTTCACACTCTGAACTAGTGTTTTTTTTCAATGCCTACTACAATAAACCTAAATATTAATTTATGCAATGTAACAGTAAACGCGACATCAACTCAACCAAACGGTCAAGTTACCTTTGATTTCGTCATTATTTCTTTTAGTCCATGTGTCACTACTTTGAAAATTTGACAGTTTGCAAATAAATTAAATAGAAATTATTAAAAATTATTAGTAATATTGAATTTGAGCTAAGAAATTTAAAAGGAATTTTTACTGTTGTAATAATGTATTATTTCAACAAAAGTAAGTACATACAATTTTCTAAAATTAAATCACAGCATAGTAATGAAGGGGATAGCTTTGTCTCTTAAAAAATAAAAGGCTATGCTTTTTGTTGCATTATAATGGTAGTGCTGCAATAACGTGTATAAAATTATTTTGGAAAATTTTTGATTTGATCGTGAAAAAATATAGTAACTAACACATGCATAAAGTGTCTTCTTTTACTCATGGGATTGTCGTACTCGCCTAACGGCTCAAGCTGTCAAACTTTCCATTCATAAAAAAGTATCACTATGCACTTATTACATAAATTACTATATTTCATGGTTATTTGGCTTAGAAGTAAATCGTTTTATAAAATTTTGACAGGAGAAGTATCAAAAAATAACATAAGAGGTGTCAATGTATTTATATTGTCATATTCTATTGAAATTAGATAAAATATACCGGTCGTGCCATTTTAAATTTAAAAATAGTAGTTATTTCCGGTCAAACCGGAAGTTACAAGAAACAATTACCACATCTTTTTTTCCCAAAATAACCACTACTATTTTAACACATTAAATCTACTATGTTACATTTTGAAAGGTTTGGATTAAACTAAAATTCCGCCAGCAATCTTGGGCTTCTTTACAGTTTACCCTTCGGTTTTTCCTGATTTTGATGGTAAAAATTTACATTTTATTATCCTGTAATAAGGTTGTTGTACACAATACTGAGATTATTTGTGTCGGTCCTTTGGTTTACTATATTTTTGTTTTTTAATGTGAATTATCTCATTTATATTTCTTTTTCTTAAATTTGTATGTTTTTAAAGTCAAAATAATGTAAGTTTTCTATTGCGTGATTAGCGAGTGCTATTAAATTTTCTTTAATGTCTCTAATACTTGATTGATGTTCTTTTATTCTATTTTTTTAAATACTGCTTTGATTGACCAATTTATGTTTTTGGACAGTTTAGATAGTCTATTTTATTAATGAGGTTTGTTTATTCTAATTGTGAAATTTCGGAGTTTCAGTTTAGGTAAAAGTTTTTTTAAGTTATTTAGGGGTTTTTAGCAACAAAAAATTTAAAGGATTTTAATACTTTCTTGATTTTATGATTTATTTCAGGGTTATATGATAATGAAATTTATCTTTTGCCTTTATCGCTGTTTTTGTTTTGGTGTTTGTTAGTGTTATAAATATTATTTATTCTCGATTTTGTGATGGGTCCTGTGAAATTTTTTGGATATTGTTTATTTAGTAAGATTTCTCTTATTTTTTTTTTTTAATTTTGTGGTCTCTGTTTTGTATTAAAAAGTTTTATTGCTCTATCAAGTAATGAGTTTACAACAACTTTTTTGTATACATCTGGGATGTTTGAGTTAAAATTAAGGCTACCTGACCATACTGGTTTTGTATACCAGTTTGTTTTTATTATGCCATTATTATCGTAGCTTATTGTTACATCAAGAAAATCTATTTTATAATTATTTTCATTTTCCTGTATAAATTGATCTTTAAAAGAAATATATTTTTTTAAGTGTACATGGAAGCTTATTACTTCGAATACAAAGAAGATAGTCGTCAATAAATGTTTTAAAAAGTTCGGATTATAAGTTAGAGATTCTATGACACTGACTTTAAGGCATTTCATGACAAGGTTGGCTATGGTAGCTGAAATTGGTGACAACACCGTAAATTTGTGAACAAAATTGTTCTTGAAATGAAACAAAGTGGATGAAAGTCATAATTTAGTTGTGTCGATAAATTCATTTTTAGTAATGGTTTTACCACCATTTAACGCTGTCTTTGATATGTCACAAAATAAAGAACTTTCTAATGTTCTATCGTTCATTTTATTAATATATACCAAAAGTTCAGATTTCATTAACAAAGACATCGTAGCCATCTTAATTTGTGAGCTACAGGACAATTTTAAAAAATTTAATTTCTTTTATATTATTTTAAATGCGGATTTTGGTTATTTATTTTTTTATTTTTCGGAAGCCATGATGTGTCACCTTTTCTAATTGTTCTGAAATATAATTATTTCTTCTAGTCCTTAAAATTAAAAAATCCTTTTAAAAATTTCAAGGATTTTTCAAGATACCCCTACTTACTATTACAGCAGCATTTACGGCGTCTTGAATACGAGCGTATCCACCACTTCCTACTGTGTAATCGGCCTTAGAGTGCTGAATTGTTCCGGGTGTCCATCCTTGCAAATACGCTTCCTTCGTGTAAGATGCTGCTTCGGAATCGGACAAAATTGGACGTGTTTTGGTACCTGGATAAGTCTGGTGATCTGCTAACACGACAACCCCAAGAAGAGGCAACAGCAAGAAACTGACACGGAACATTGCGGGTATCTGTAAAATTTATTTCTAATTTTATACTATCAACTTTAAAATTTGACAACCAAAGAATATACAGAAATTTAAGTTTCATAATAGCATTGTTCGCCGTTACGATTCTGGACCAGCGGCTTTTCGGATGACCAGTGAAAAACCGGCGTTCGCGGGTTATAGTTTCTGAATTTTGAAAGTTTGGATTGGGATTGTCCACGGATGAATTTAGCTATAGGTACTTGTAAAAAAATATTTTTAATATTTAGAAAAAAATGTCTTCATAAAAATGTTTTGCTTCGTCTTAAATGCAAAAATCTATAATAGAAATTCGAAGTAAGGTATACAGGGTCGTTTTAAATCGCAAAAATATTACTTTAAAAAATAAAAATAAAATCAGAAAAACATATTTTTAAGACTACCCAATTAAAACGAGTAAAAAAGTAATCAAAAGTGTACAATACTTTTTTGCTATTGATTATGGTTTCTTAAGAAAATTAAAGTTAATTACCTGCAACTATCTGCACCTTTCTATATACCTTTAATTTTTAGTTACGAGAGGTCCCAAAAACATAAGAGACATATAAAAAAAAAGTAAAAAACACTTAATTTACCGAAATTTTTTAGCTTAGATGATATTGTAATACGGTGTTTTAAAACAAATGCGAAAAATTTTAGGAGGTGCTTCCTTGTTAAATACAAGGTGTAGTTTGCTTTATAAACATGGGGTCAAAAGTCAACCATTAGGGAGATATCGCGAAAATAAAATAATGTCTTTAATTTTAATCTTAAAAACAAAAAGAGCATTGTATTTAAACTACCATCTAATGTCAAACAAAAAAATATAATCAATGTCTTAATAGGTGACAGCAAAGAAATAGAGTTTTTATAAAATAAATTTCTTCTTCCTGTGACGTTATGATGTACATTTAATTTTTTGAATGTAAATCGGTAAATCTAACATAAAAAAAGGAATCGAAAAAGATTTTAAATACATCTGGCTATTCAAATTTATATGTTTTGGGGTGATTGCTTAAGTCTCTGTTTAAATTTGTTTGAAAAGAACAATAGAGTTAGTCTATTTCCACCCTTCCATTGATTCTAAAAAAGGGCAAAAATATTCAGAAATCGTATTTTTATAATATTAATATTTTCGTAAAATTTTATTATTCTAATTTCGTTTTTGAGATAAAAAGTAAAAACGTTATTTTTCGCTATTTTTGTACCGCCATATCTTCCTAATAGTTGACATTTGCACCATGTTTATAAAACAAACTACCCTTTATTTTGAACAAGAAATCACCTCCTAAAATGTTTCGGATTTGTTTATAAACACTCTGTAAAACTTAATAAGTGTTGTTAGGTGTAATGGTAAGTATGTAATATAAAGGGGAATTTTAAAAACAAAAAATTTATTTAGGTTTGAGGTGGTTTAGGAATATGCAATCTAACGTTTTTTTTGTTTTCCAAAAACTGAGCTAGATACGTCTTAAAGTCAGTGGCGTACAATTGTTTTGTCAAAAATATTCATTAAAGTGCCGCTTGAGACACTACTGGAATTAAGATTGTATTAAGTCAGAGCTAAATTAGCCCCTAGGTGCTACAAAAACATAATTAATTGCATTAAAATTGGGTAAGGGATATTTATCATATTTATAAAAAAAAAAACATTAAAAAAGTTGAACGCATCTTAAAAACTATGCAATTTCAAACCTATGTTTATATATTTTTTTCCTACGACCACTTGTGAAAATAGCAAATAGCACACTGATTTCATGCATAGAAAATGCGTTATATCACACTAGTGTTGCAAAGTACTTTACAGCACTAGTGTTGCAAAGTACTTTACAACACTGGTGTGATATATATTATGATGTCATTCTAAAAACTGCTATTGGTTTTGCAAGTGACATATTTATTGTAGTGACAGTAAAAAAACTTTTTATTTACCTTAAACGGTAGAACCCAAATTAGCGAAAATAAGATGATTTTATATTTATTAAAATTTACGAAAAAATAAAAACATAAACAAAAATAGACATAACCACAAAAAACAACTTTCACTGACTGGCACAGTGTTGTCAGGTAAGTAAATCAAATTAAAAATCTCCCTTCTACCTTTGAGCACGTACCTTATAGAGGCAGCCTTGCCGCTTGACCGTTCGACCTAAAGCGCCAGAGAAAAAAAGCCTATAGATCAAATTCCTTCCTCTCTTTCTTCGTGTACTCAAACAACTAGTTAAATCTTTTTTTTAATCCCTAATTAAACCTAAGGCTAATACACACTTTATGAATCCACTTTCTTTTATCCATTCATAAATAGAATCAGACCCTTCTGACGTTGCCAAATGCTTTTCATATTTTGCATGGTAACTGACGTTGACGTTTGGTAGTCGTTTTTCCTTACTTTTAGGACTTTAGGTTATGCATTTACAATTTTCATATTTTTTATATTTTTCTTAAAAATATGAGGAAAAACTGTTATTTTTACTTAATTTTATATGTGATGTTCAGTTTCATTAACTCGTTTTACCAATTTTACCCCACCCAGCACCCCTTTTCACTCCCCGGTCCCGTAAGTTTATTTACTGATATTTTTTTAAAAACGGAATATTTTGGATATGCACCACTTACGTTTTATTTATAAGAGTGTCTAAAATATGTAAGAATCGACGGATTTTTAAAAAACACTTATAATAGCAGAAAACCGTATTAAACTATTAGCGTTATTACCTAACAAAACCATATAATTTTTATTAAGTGAGGGCCTTTTTAAATTCCAAAATGATAAAAGTTATATAATGCTTCTAGGTAGGTGATTTTCGATGTAAAAATATTGTCAAAACAGTATAATATAGCAGTGAGGAAAAGTATATATCACACTAGTGTTGCAAAGTAAATATCACCCTAGTGTTGCAAAGTTCTCAATTGTTTTTTATTTTTCTGAACAGACAAACTTTAATTTATTTATTTTTTGGTGAATAATTTGTGGTCGTAGGAAAAATAGTGTACAGTACTCGTGTGAAAATGACTTTCTTACACTCGTGGGTTTGTCGCACTCGGCTAACGCCTCGTGCTACAATATTCCCACTCGTGTGAAATTAGTCATTTTCCACACTTGTAATGTAATATACTATTTTGTGAAATAAGCTAATAAATGAGCAATGCTGAGACACAGTGATCTGTTAACTTCGGGTTTTTAAACAGTATAACAGTAAAATATATAAAATGAAAATGGTTTCCATACTATTGATTATACAGTGATCGCCAAAGAGTTGGAACACATATGGAAAAAAATATTTTTAAAAATATAAAAAAAAACTTTTTGCAAACACTTCTGTTTATCGAGTTCCCATATGGGTCCAACTCTTTGGTGGTCACTGTATTAAACTTGTTTCTTTATTACCATCACCTATATCATTACCTATACGTTATTTTAAATAAACTTAGAACTTACCTATTAAATAATATGAAAACCCCCAAAAAAGTGAAAAAATATTTTGTCCTAGATGATTTTATAGACTTTTAAAATTTTTCAAGTGGTATTTGTTTAATCAAAGCTATTTAATTTAATCTTAGTTCGTTTTTTACTTCAAGCATTTAGGTAAATATTTAATTATATAAAAAAATAAGTTAATTTAAAGAAAGGGTCAAGTGGGGTAAAAATAAGACATTCGATTTTTGGTAAAAAATGAATTATAAATCACCTTTCTTGGTCGTCGACGAATATACCTACATAAAATATTTTAACACATGTTATTATATATATATATATATATATATATATAATATGTCCTCGCGTGGACCCTCTAGACCCATACATTCCATAATCACGTGAGAAGGAGTTTCATTCCCATTTCTGCACCACCTACACATGTTATCCCCTGCCAGATCTAATCTGGCTAGCTGCTTTTCAGTATACCAGTGTCCAGATACCAGACCTGTAATAGTCCTCAACTAAGTTCTACTCGATGTACAGTAGTCTGGATGCAAAGTAATGAGAGAGGCCCCTAAACATTGCCCTGGTATGCATTATCTTTGTTTCCGATGATCATAGTTCCTCAAACTTTCTTTTGGTCCAATCTTTGGCCCATCACTTGAGGACCCCACCGAACATGCCCGGGGGCAGGGTACTGCCAGGTTAGGGTTATTACTATTCGCTACCGCCAGCTTATCCGCCAGCCTGTTTCCTATGATACCAGTGTGTCCTGGTACCCATACCAAATTGACCGTTGGACTCTTCTAATATATTGAGAGTCTCTCTACAGTCTCTGACTAGCTTGGACTTAATTGTTACCCTACTTATTAGTTGTAGGGCAGTTCTTAAGTCACTGAATATATATAGATGTTTGCCCTTGTATTGCTGTCCAAAATCCATCTGGCACAAGCCCAGATCGCATACACCTCTCTTTAAACTACCGTTGAGTGATCTCCAAGGGCGAAGGTTAGCTCCATCCTTGGATTTTCACTCCAAATACCAGCTCCAGTCCCACTTCTATTTTTAGGCCCATCTGTGTATCAGACAAGTCCTTTAGGAGTGAGGATGTCTTTCATATTCCATACCGCCGCATGACCATACCTAAAAGCCGTTTTAATTGCCCCTTCTTTAGCTTTAATGTCAGGGGGTTCTAAGCAGAATGCAAAAGCTCATGACCATAGTGAGGGTGGTCTGGAATGCTCCCGTAATCCCCAAACACGCTAGCCTGACTACTTTCTTCATTTTGCTTTTAGAGCCATACCTCATATATTTTTTATGTCAAAATATATGCATTTGTTTAAGATTTACAAATAAATTATTTACATACATTTTTGTTTGTAAATAATGCATAAATCAAAAGGTAATTTATAAAATTTAAGGAAAACTAAAAAATGACGGCCATTTTTAATATTTGGGGTCGTGCGATCAAAGTAAACTTTGTTAATGTATAATCTGGAGACTTTGACCAACAAATTAAAAAAATAAAGAAAAAAGGCTCGTCTATTTCCTATTGGAATTATTACATTTTTAGGGAAAAAAAACATTTATTATCAATTTTAGGCGCTCAACCAATTAAACGTCAACATAATAGTAAGGGATTCCTGGACCATTTTTCCAAGTCACTACTAACAAGATAATTTTTCGTGAGTAGCTTCATTTTGACGAGACGCCCAACTTTTTTTCTTACAACAATTGTCGTTGGTGGTAGCTTACAGGGGTAGTAGGAATTAATAAATGTGTTGATTTGACAGATATTAAAAATTTATTAAACAAGGATTTTCTCTGTTAGTCTTCAAGGTAATTATCTAAATAAACCGAAAAAATATTTGTCCTACAAAATGTATCGTTTTATCCAAGAGTCCCCTACTACCATTATGTATGGTTAATGATGTCGTTAAAAATAACTACTAACCAGCTGATTTTTTTTCTGTCGATTAAATAATATTTATATAGTTTTTAGATATTTGTCAAATCTAACACATTTAATTTCTGCTACCCCTGTATGCTACCACCAACGAAAATTGTTGTAAGAAAAAAGTTGGTCGTCTAGTTAAAATGAAGCTATTTACAAAAAAATTAGCTTGTTAGTAATGACTTGGAAAAATGGCCCAGGGATAAAGTCCGCGCGTTTAGTAAAGAGGCCACTGACGTTATCATTATCTACGCGAAATCTTCTGTAACTCTCTTTCAATCGCGGTTTCGAGGGGTTCGTATCGTTATATCGAAAGTAGGCATTTTAAAGATTTAATTTTAAATAATAAATAACATTTTAAATACGGGATAAGTGTATAAGAGGAGATTTTCCGCAGAAAATGATGACGTCGGTGGCCACTTTACTAAACGCGCGGACCCTACCTAACTATAACCGATTAATCGCCTAAAATTGATGTATATTTTGTATAAATGTTGCTGAAAAAACAAAAGTATTTTATTTCTTTAAAATTTTACGAGCACACAACTACAACTATGTCATTTCTTTTTGGTAATATAATGTAAAATATGTTTGCGATTTATAATTTTCGTTAACCCAAAGCTCAAATTACTGTTATTTTTAGTAAGAGAAGCATTTAAAGCAACTACGTGTTTAAACGATTATTTGCCTTTGACTTACAATCCAAGCTTATGGATTAATTGCAACTTCGTATCGATAAAAAACAGTGAAAATATAAACTTAAATTTATAACTTAAAATAGTGTTTTACCTATTAGCTATGTTTGTGATTTGCAGGTAACCTAATTTTTTTATTTTGTATAAAGCAGTTAAAGAAATATGTTTGTCGAGTAAAATACAAAATATCAGTTGTTCAATACTTTATTTTTAAACATTTTTCTACAGTTTTTAAGCACCACTTCCATAATTTTTATATTCCCAGAAACGGTTGAAGTTTGGATCATCCAGATTTCTATTTAAGGCTGAGTTTCCAGAAAATGATCTTTTATCTAATCCGGTAGCTGCTGCATGAGGAGAATTTTCCTTTATAGCATCATCAATTTGAGTTTCTCTTATAACAAGTTGACCATTTCCATCTAAAAACACAGGAAAGTTATTTTCGGTGTTTAGTACAGGGATTTCGGAAACGCCTGCAGCTATAGAGATGGAGGCAGTAATCTTATTTGCGAATAAATTATACCTTTATTTATTTCTAAATGTTTTATCATCATAAATTTGATTACTCTCTTTTAAGAGCACATCATACAGAGAGAATAAAAATTATTCATTTTTTCAAAAATTTTAATCACCCTGTAGAATGTATTGATAACAGTAAATAACAACGGTTACGCCAGTTATAGCTCCACCATTCCTTAACATTTTTTTCTTGATAACTTTAATATTAAAGAGTTATGGCCATTTAAATTAAAGCATTTTTGTATTGAAGCTTATGGAAAAAATTGGGCTGGTGGTTAACTTCTTGGAGAAGTGTAGATATTTTGAAAAAACCGTTTGTATTACAAATTTATTTTCCTTCGTAATTCAACTAATATTTGGAATAGAAAAAAAATGTGTTTATAAAAAATAGTGGACAATTGTCCTCTTAATAGAATTGTAAAATCATATATTTAATGTAGTAGTCCGTTTTCCAGGTACGACATAAACTTGAACTTTTTTAAAATGTAAACCATAGTTGGCTATGACATTTCAAAAACGGGCCTTTGTAATTAGCTTTTAACAAGGTATACCAAGATATACTTTAAATAAAAAAACAGTAATTTTTGACATAATTATTTAATTTATTTTTCCTATGTCATTTAGCCCTAAACAATTAAACTCGTTCTATTGACAAATAATTTTAGTTTCATATAATCCAGTACCGAAAATATTTTAAAACTATTAATTTAATAGACATTTATATAAGTTTCTAATAATTGGAGACCAGTGGCGTAGCGTAGGCAAAAATCGGCGGAGGCGAAGTCCTATCCGCGAGGCCCCTTTTAGCCCTTTTATCAATGAAAATTGAGGAGAAAAAACTGTACCTTTAAATACAGACTATAATCTTAATTATTTTAAACATATAAAATACTGGCGTAGGCGAAGCATGTTTCTGCCAGGCTCCTTTAATAAAAGATTACTGGTAGAGAGCAAAAAAAAAGAACCTCTAATAAACTACATCCACTCTATACTTTAATCACGCTTGCTACAGTTTATAGGTACGGCAAAGTAACAATGGGCGCATTCAGGAGTACTCAGCCGCTTAATCGCTAAGTAAGCGAAGTGTTAAAATTATCAAATTAAACCAATAGAATTGCTTTATTTTGACAATTTTGACACTCCGCTTAGCCAGCGATTAAGCGACTGAGTACTTTTAAATGTACCCAATGTCTATAGGTGCGTTTTATTGCTGTCATTCCGAAATCGGAATGGTACAAAAATAGCGTTTTCTTGCAAATTCCACCGGTTTCTGCGGCCACCAGTCCAACCGACTTTTTTTGACCGTAGACCTGGAGGAATTTTGGTTTGGAGTGGGGAAAGAAACAGTTGTTTATACATCACTGATTTTAAAGTTCCTCCTTCTTCTAAAGGAATATTTACAACAACAAAATTATTTATAATTTAAATTAATTTATATAACGGCATTTATCTTTTCGTTTTGGGGCCGTTTATGGTTGCTGCAAACTTTAATTTTTTACTTAAAGGAAAGGTTATGTTGACGCTTTTTTACAATTGATATTTAATTTTATCTTTAAACCGTTTTGTTGCTAGCAGTTTCGTTCTCAACCCAGAAGAATGCAACAAAAAGCGCCTTATGTTTTACATTTCATACCTTTAACCATAGGCGCCGGGAGTGGGTGGACTTGCACGCCCATGGATTTTTAATGAAATACCAAAGATATTTGAATTTAACAGAATATGTATAAAAAGTACAATTTGTTAAATAAAGAATTTTTTGCTCTTTAATTTTATTTTGCTAATATGAAAACAGGTAAGGTAAAATGGTGAGATATATGAGAAAGTACAGTTCCTAACATGAAGCCTTTTTCTTCTCTTCAAAATTTTTTGCACTTCACTGTTACTCTGGCGGTGCCAAGGCCTCCTAGCCGCAAGGCCCCTCCAGGCGCGAGGCCGTAGGCGACCGCCTACCTACGCTACTACACTAACACACTAACTTTTGGATCAAAAAAGATATTTAAGTTTTTATTTTATAAAGTTTTCAAAACGTTTAACGAGACATTATTAGTATTTTATATTTGTTAAACTTTAAAAAATAAACTAAATCAATTCAAATACATAACAAGACCCAAGAATTATTAACAAGTAGAAATCAATTCAACTACTAAATTTACCACTATAATAATTAAAATAGTGCTATAAATTAAACTTAGATTTAAAACAAGAGGAACAGTACTATTTAAAAATTATCGAAAATTCCATTATTATTACCTATACCCCTGCTATTTCTTTTTAAAACAATTTTTTTTTTGGTTTATAGTTACAACGCCTATACGTAATAATAATAAATAATTATTGTAACGTAAACTTAATTACACAGGCATAACATAAGGGTTAAAATTTTTATTGGAAAGACTGTCAAAAAAGAAAAGGAATTTTAAACAATATAAGTTTACATGTTTCGCGGCCAACTAGAAAACACACATATTTAAAAGTTATTATATCCGAACCTATGTTATTTTTCATTTAAAGTACCTATATCTTGCTATATATCGTTGAAAAGCTTATAAAAATGATTGTTTTTTGTCATTGCCAACTATGGTTTAAATTTTAAACAAATGCAAGTTTATGTCGTAGCTCAAAAGCGGACTACCACAGTAAATATCAGATTACACCTTTCCACTAAGAAGATAATTATCTAAAATTTTTCTGTCTACACTTTTTTCTTTATAATAATTTTCGATATAATAAAAAGTGGGAACTTTACCCTTGAGCAAAAGTACATTTTCGGATTCTATGGAAAATTTTAAGTGTTTTTAAATCAGAGTACTAAGTATATCCAGTCCAGTCCAGTCAAATGGTAATTATACCTATTTATAATACTATATAACATCAACTTATAGATAAAAATATTAATGACTTTAGAGTATTAAGCCAAAAATGTAATAGTTTAGGCGTCAATATCTTAAAAACAGTTGAATATATTGTTTTTTAATTACGATAATCGGCTGGTTGGGCCGGCCCCTCCTAGGTATTGCCAGGCCCCATCAGGAAAAAATCTACTCATATGGTATATATGAACATATACTGTTTTAGCGGCCTCCGAACCCTTTCCAGGGTGTTGCCAGCCCTCTCCCCTATGCCCCATCCATGTGAATTGCTATTTTCCTCTATGATTACGATTGTCAAAAAGTAATAAAATATATCGTTTTCTTCTTAAATGGAATACCCTGTACAGGGTGTTTAATGTTCGATGATTTTACAGGGTCTTAAAAACCCTAAGAAATATCAAACATCTAATAAGGGACTCTTGATTTCTTTTTTGGAAAACAATTGCAGTGACAGCAGTTCATGGCTACTGCGATCCATCTCGGAGCTACAGGGTGATTTTCAAATTTTGTCTTTTTTACAACTTATTAACTCGCTTGCTATTAAAGCAATAAAAAAATTAGATAGTTTGTTTGTATTTTCTGTAGAATATTGTGATGTAATTAGTTGTTTTTTATATTTTGAGCGGTTTTTGATAAAGTTACCAACAATATGTTTTGTCTTATGGAACACCCTGTAAGTATATTTTTATTTATATTTATTGGGCTCTCTTTGAGTGTTTCAAAAATATATTAGTAGGTATTTTCCTTTTTAGATTTGACTAAAAATTAGCATTTTTCATAAACTGGGTTCTGTTTTATAGAAGGCCATGACAAAAAATGACAAAACATTCTTTTTCAATACTTTTTTTTATTTAGCTACTCCAACTTAATATCTTATTTAAAATCAACTTGAATAATTTTTAGTTATTTTAATTAACTTACTTTAGCTTAAAAAAATACGACTTTATTATACAGGGTGTTTCAGAATTATGGGATCAAACTTTTAGGGGTTATTATGGTAGGGAAGCCCAAGAGAGATTTCTGAAGTTAATAGAGCACGTCAGAAAAATATACCGGAGGATATCTTGTACCCGATTAAATATCTCCACCAAATATGAACTACGTATACAGGGGCGATCATAAAAAACAAAATATATCCATCAGAAATTGTCGTGCTCGTCAGATTAAGATAGGGTGAGTTAATTACATGCTAAAGAGTGTATATTCCACTAATCTGACAATTTAAGAGTAACGTGAAGAAAGCGGAGTGCTATAACGTTGTAAAAAAAACGTAATTTTTACATGCTCGAGCGTGGTTATTTTTTTATTTTGAAGAAAATTATTCAAAGATAACGAAAAATATATAATTCAATACGATTCGAACGATTTCCACAAGCCGAAATAATAAAAAGATTTTTTGACACACTTAAAAGTCTACAGCCGCTTAACACACTAATGAAAAGGTATACATTATATAACATTTTTTTCTTCTTTTCATCTAAGCTTTGCAATCCAATACTTCTCTATGACGCTCGAGTAACTGCAAATTTAGCATCTTGGGCTTCCCTACTATTAAGGTCAACAGTAAAAAACAGTTGAGTATAAGGACCCATGTCCGGAAAAGTGTAACTACGGCACTACCGCCTTAAGACGTGTTAAAATTTAGAAAGACGATGAATTGCCTAACTAGGATTTAATGCATTTAATTTTTACTTTTATTATTAATTTTAGGCAACCAATTATATTTTATAGTCTTTTCGTTAGGTACACGCCAAAAATCAGAAAAAATGGGACTGCTTCGGCCCTGATCTCGGGATATAGCGAGCTAACCCTGTTCAGACCTATTGACCCCTATGAACTGGCCGGTCCCCTGAAACAAAATGAAAAAAAAAACCTTCCAGAAAACCCAAAAACTTTAATTAAAAATCGACGTTTTGGTGGCGAGTCTGCCACTGTTGTCAAGATAAAATTAAGTTAAAAACTTAAAATTAAATTTTACCCATTTAAATTAAAAATGTTTAAAATTTTCAGCTTTTAGTTAGAAATGTTCTAAGAATATTTTGACATTTGTGTCAATTTTAAAGAAATAGAATACTAGGACCAGAACTGAAGCGGTCCCATTCTTTTCTGCATTTTTGGCGTGCATCCAACGAAAAGACCATGGAATAAATGAATCCGCCTAACCAATATAGAGCATATCTTTAATTCAACCAATTATAACCGCGATTATTAATGCTGGCCAGTTTGACGAATAATACATGAATTAAACGTCAATATAACCATAACCGTTTAATCGCCTAAAATTGATGTATATTTCGTGTAAATGTTGCAGAAAAAAGAAATAGTATTTTATTTTTTAAAAATTTAAACAAACACACAGCTTACAATCATGGCATTTTTATATTTATTGAAGAGTTTTGCTATTTATAATTTTCGTTAACCTATTGCTTAAATTACTGTAACTTTTAGAAACAGCAGCATTTAGAGCAAGTAGTAATTGGTGCTTAAACCATTATTTTCATTTGATTACAATCCAAGCTTCAGGAATTAATTGCACCTTATTGGAAAAAACCATTAGAAATATAAACTAAAATCTATAACTTTTAAAGATAGTGCTTTACTAATTAGTTATGTTTATGATTCGTGAGGTACCTGTAAAATTTTATTATATTTTTTTTAATGGTTAAATAAATTATATAATAGTTGAGTAAAATACAAAATATCATTTGTGCAATACTTTATTTTCAAATATTTTTTAAAGTTTTTAGGCACCACCTCCATAATTTTTATATTCCCAGAAACGGTTAAAGTTTGGATCATCCAGATTTCTATTTGTGGCTGTGTTTCCAGAGAATGGTCTTTTATCTGATCCGGTAGCTGCTGCATGAGGAGCATTTGCATTTATAACATCATCTATTTGAGTTTCTCTTATAACAAGTTGACCATTTGCATCTAAAAATACAGGGTGAGTTTTTTCGATGTTTAGTACGGGGTGTCCCGATTTTTGTTGTAATTTCAGGATATCTAGGTTATTAATAAAGATAGAGATTTGCGGTTCTCGCGAACTGTTGCTACTTTTTGATGAACCAAAAGATGACAATAAAAGTTTTTCATGGCACTCTTCGTTCCTGACATACAGGGCAAAATAGACTTTTTTCACTTTGGGACTTCTCTCGTATTTAAGTTATCTTCTAACTTACAATAAAAGTAAAAAATGGTCCTGGTAAAAATTTGTGTCGTAGTAAGATTTTAAATTTTCTTTATTTTTATTCAAGATATGAACCAAACATATAATTTATTTTATAAAACACCCTGTATATTTTTTATTCGATAAATTATAGCGGATAAAAGCTCTTTAAAAATACATAGTACTTACCAGATATTTTAGACTTTAAGACCCTAAATTGATGTTTTTAATTCTAATATTGAATTTCCTATAGTCGGTCATGATATAAACTTTAAAACCAAAAAAATTAAGTTAGCCCTCAGTTTATAATTTGTTTACATTTTATGGAACATCTAAGTTTCAACTATTTTACCACGCTCAGCACCCCTATTTACTCCCTGGTTCCCTAAGTTTGTTCACCTATTAATTAATTAAAAACTAAATATTTTAGATCAGCGCAACTGTGCTTATAATTAAAACAGCGACCAAAATCAGTATGTATCCATAATTTTTAGGATAACATTTGATTGAAAACAGAATAGTAAAAAACTATGTATGAAAATGGTACCAAAATATTATTGAATTTTTGCACAGGTACTAGTTTCATTTAAGTGGAATTGTTACTATTTATTTATTATATCTATATATTTATATAATTATGGACGCTGTTTTAAGTATAAACACGGTAAGTTATGCTGATCTAAAATATTTAATTTTAAATAATTAATAGGTGAGCAAACTTAAGGAACCGGGGGTAAATAGGAATGCTGAGCGGGGTAAAATAGTTAAAACTGGATGTTGCAACAGGGTGTTCAATAACATATGTCTGGTTCGTATCTCGAAAAAAATAAAAATCTTACTACGTAACTGGATTCTACGTAAAAATATCTACCAACACCATTTTTCTACTTTTGTTGTAAGTTACAAGATAACTGAAATACGAGGGGGTCTCAAAGTGGAAATAAATGTTTTCGCCCTGTATGTCAGAAACGAAGATTGCCATGCATTTAAGTGTAATCTTTCGTTTTATTGAAGTAGCAACTATTCGCAAAACTCTCTATCTCTACTTAATAATCGAGTTACCCTGCAATTGCAACGAAATCGGGACACCCTGTACAGGGATTTCGAAAACCTCTGCAGATATAGAGATGGTTAAATGGGGACAGAATTGTAGTCTTAATAGTCCTGTTCCAAAAATTAATTTTTCTCTCTAGTTCAGTAAATATTAGGAACAGAAAAAAAATGTAAATAGAAAACTTGTGGACAAATATCTTTTATCTAGAAATTTGCAATCCAATATTTAATGTAGTAATCCTTTTTGAGTTACAATATAAACTTGACTTCTTTAAACAAGAACCAGAGTTGGCTATGACATTTTTAAAAGGGCCCTTTTTATTAGGTTTTAACGATGTATACCAAGATATACTTTGGATAAGAAAAATAACAAAATTTTCAATATAATTATTTCATTTTTTTTTATGATTTTGCCCTAAACATTTAAACTAATTCTTTTTCTTATTATCCTATCAAGTACTGCAAATATTTTAAACTAAATTATTTAAAAAAAGGCTTTTTATGAGTTTTTTTAATTGAATAAACTCACTTTCAATAGTTTTTAAAAACGTTTAACGATACATTATTAATATTTCAAATTTGTTAAATAACTAAATTGTTTAAAATAAATAACAAAAACTAACAAGTGACAAACAGAAATCAATTCAGCTACTAAATTTATCACAATTATAATTTAAATAAAATAAAAAATCAAACAAAAAAGGAACTTTTTCATTTAAAAATTATCAAAAAATTCCACTATTATTGCCTATTCTCATGGTATATATTTCAAAACAAAATTTATTTTGTTAGTTTTAAGAAAAACGAAAAAAACGTTTTTTATATTTTTTTCAATTTAAAAAAAAACCACAACACTTAGGTTGTAAACTTATGGGCATTTTAATGTATTTAGAATAAACACCATCTTATTATGTACCTTTCATAAGTAGTTTTAGAGGTAAGAAAAACAAATACCTAAAACAACGTTTTATATATACATGTCCTTTACAACGTTTTTACACGAAAACAAGTCTCTCGCGACCTTGTTTTACGGTTAATAGGTCAAAGGTCTTTTATTGTGACGTAGTTAGAGAGAAAGGATAGTATGGTTTTGAAGAACTTTTAGGTTTTTAAAAAAATAACATGATTTAAGGATATTCATTTTGTGAGGGCTAATTACCTTCTTGGTGGGGCTAATCGCCGTCTGAGGGGGCTAAGCCTTCCACAGTCCTCCCTTTTAAGGAGGTTCTACTTTTGACTTGACTAAGATATTGGCCTACTCTAATGAAACAAAGGAAAGTTTTTGCCAGGGCAAAACAACGTTTTGTGTGCGGCACATAGAACATTGTTTGAAGACCAAGTCCTCACTTTAATTTAACGACCAACTTTCTTACAAAAAAAATCCATTTAACTCCTTTTATTTTTTTTGTGGTGTGGTGTAGGCCCTATTGTGGTGGCACCTCATAGGCGACTGCCTATGTTGCCTATTCTTAAATCCGGCACTGTTCTGAATTTAGAATCCGATATTTGATCCTCTAACTTTATCCTGTATGTAATCTGGATGAAATAAATCATACAAAACGGGATTTTTCCGCAAAAGTTGGATTAAGCGTTCGGGATCAACCAGATGTACGGCGAACCCAACCTATTCACGCGTGGCTGGCAGCAGAATGGGCAGGCTAGCTCTGGGCTGAGTCCAATATGCGCCACTCCATTTAAAAGCAAGTTATGCACGCGTGGGCTGCGCGTGTGCTGTCCGTGGACTGGGCTCAATTTGCGACGGGCCATAAGATGTGTGCAATGGCTTTGACATCTCCATAAGGACAAAATTGTGAGAGCTTTGCGTGAAACGGTGGAGGTTTATGGGTATGTGTATAAAGAACAGTTTTTTATGACAATCCAATTTTTTATCAGACTGTCGGTTAGAACGATGTTTCGGCATACCCTTTAATTGTTACGTAAAGTTATTCGCATAGGCTAAAATATTTATTAAAAAGTCTAACAAAAAAAAAGGAAAGAAGTTTTTAACAATACTACGTTTACTTCTTACGTGGCCAACTAGAAAAACACACATATTTTAGAGTTACTATGTCCAAAACTACGTTATTTTTTATTAAAAGTATATCTTGCTATACCTTATAAGCAATAGGTAAAGGTATATCTGCCATTAAAGCAACAACAAGGGATGTACGATGATCCAATTTGAAATGGTTACATGCCGGTATTCACGTTACACTGTCTTTTTTCCTCACTTTGCCTGGATGTTATGTTATATAGCTGATCCGATATGTACGTTGTTCAAAAGCATATTTAAAGGCCTTTTTAAAAATGTCGAATATGGTTTTTATTTAAAAGTTTATGTCGTAGCTTAGCGTTAACGTTACACTTTTTTTTTTAAGAAGACAATAGTTTCCTATTTTGACCTTTTTCTATTTTTAAAATAACTGATAATCTAAGAGCTAATGGACAGCAGAGAGCTCATATTTTGCTCAATGACTCTCCTATGAGATTGGGCTTCACTAAGCCAAGCAAGTAGTTATGACGTCACTCAGGTACCTACCTAAATTTGACCAAGTCCGGCAGCATTTTACCAAAGTTGCCATTTGGTTACATTAAAGAGTATATTTAATGCGAAAAAAATACTGGTGAACGATTTAGCTGGTTGTAATTTCGTTGCACACTTTTTGATTTTTTTTTTATTTTCAAAAAGCCTGTCACGAAATTACAAGCAGCTAAATCGTCTGCCAATATTTTTTCTTGTAGCATTAAATATACTTTTTATGTTTCCAAACGGTAGCTTTGGTAAATTAATACCAAACTTGTTTAAATTAAGGTACCTGTTTCACCTGAGTGACGTCATAGCTCGCTCGGCTCAGTGAAGCCCCATCTCACGTAAGGAAGGTATAGAAGAGATATTGAGCAATATATGAGGTTTGGTAAAATACTTACGGTCTGCCATTCACTAGCTCTTAGACTAGGGTCTATGAAGGAAAAACAGTTTTTGGAACAAATGATTTTTCTTTTTTAAGTACCTAGTAAGCCATGGATTTGTTTGACAAAACAAAAAGTGATATAAACTAAGCTCTAAAGACTACCAAAGCTCATATTTTGCAAAATAAAAAAGGGTAAATCTAAAAATATATTAATTCTTAAAGCTCGATTATTGGAAAACGGTTGGTCTGGCAAAAATTTTTAATGAGGCATTTTTTGTAGGCAATTTAATTCTCTTAATACATATATGGGCACATATTTTTTTAACCTCGATAGTTATGGAGCTTGGTCGCAAAAATGAAAGCACAAATAAAAAATCGAAATTAAAGAAGAAGCACCTCTAAGTATTAATATTAAGTGCCTAAATATTTATGATATTTTTCTTTTGTCACCATAAATAAAATTTTCCAAATATTTAAAAAAAAGTTTTTTTGCCCAGTCTAATGTAAATGTTTTTAATGACATAAACGCTTTAAAAAAAAAAGGACAGTACTTTTTTGGAAGAAGAGTCCCATGCTCTAGCTAAGTTAAGGCCTCTTACAGCTTGAATAGCACTCTCAGCAGTAATTTTACTATTAATCACCAGAAAACCATATTTGTGGCTCTTGTCGGTGTTTGGAGCAAATACATATCCAGAGTTATGTGGTCTGTCAGCTCTTGCAATAATTTGCGCTCTATCAAATACAGCTGAGGCACTTCCAAAGATAAAGTCTACATCTCCTTTAATTGTTGGTTGGCTTAAATAAATTCGTTTTCCAGTAGCATAAAGAGTATCCTACAAAAAAAATCAATTTAAAATACAGTTTGTTTACTGATGGACTTGACTACAGGGTTAATAAAAAAACCGGAACGGTGGATTATCTAAGCAACCGTTAAATATAAATAAAACAAATTTTGTGGCAAGGGGTAACTGAACATGAAGAATCTAAATATTATATTTCCAAGGTTGCCAAGTATATTGCTTTCTCTCTGTGTTGATGAAGTTTAAATTTTTTAATGGAATACCCTATTTTTTATAATTGTAAATAATTACCTGTATCAACTTTATTATCACCTAATACTATCGTTATTTTACTTCTGTTAATTTATGGCAGCAAGCTTAAATACAGAAATGACCAGGTGTGGTCAATTATCTCAATGACGATTCGACCGGAATTCGTCAAAACTAGTACTGGGAGTAACTGAACATTTTAAATTCAGAAATTGCATTTGCAATGTTTTCTAATTAAATTTCCTTATTCCCTTTCCTTCAATTTTTTTAAAACAATCTTGAAAACGTCACAAAAATGCTTTTCATGAATTTATAAGGTCCAGTTTTACCCCTATACTAACTTTGACGAATATTGGTTGGAACGTTTTTTAGATAATTGACCCTACCTAGCCGTTTTTTATATGAATTTCATAAAAAGTATCATGCCATATCTCCAAAATTGACAGAAGTAAAAAAACGATAATATTAGGTCATAATAAAGTTTTTACAAGTAATTTACTACAATAATTAAAAATAGTGTATTCCATTTTAAGGATCCCCCACACCGACGCGAAACTCTTGCGGTGCGAATTTTCTGTTGCGGAAAATTCGCAGGCGGAGCGGTAGCGGTCAAGACTTCCCCACATTGCCGCGAAAACCAAAAACTAATCCGCGACTGTTCGCCATACAAATATGAACATCAAAGACTTAAGAAACTCAAAACTTTTTTAAATCATCACCCTATATATTATGTCATCTTCAATAGTTTTTGAAATATGACCACTTAAATTACTGATCTCGATGGATTGCCAATGTTATTACCTGCGCGAAACAAAATTTATATTTCATGGGCGAAATAACGGATTTGTGCGCAAGCAAATCGAGGGTGAACGCGAAGAATTTGTCGACGCCGTTCTGGTTTTCGTTGGGAGTACGGTAGCTATCGATCCTATTTTATCCCAAACTATGTCCTTTTTTCTTATACTTTTATAATCTTCGTCACTTAGATCATATATTATAGAATAGTGTTTCAAAATTTCAATTAGTTTTTCTGTAACAGCCATTTTTATTTGCGCGAAATGATAACGGCAGCGGAAAAAACCGTGCAAGCAGCGTCTTAACCTGACAAGTTATTGATCCAAAACTTGTTCAATTACTTTGTCAAATATTTGATAAAGAAATTGAAAAGTTGGATGTTTTTACTCTCTTCAAGTTATTGTCAAATTTATTTTTAATTTCATCAAATGGTTTTCTAGAATTATGTTAACTAATTACCAATTACTAAAAGGCCCCTAAATTATATTGATGACAAGTTTTAATATTTTTAAGTACTTGAGCAAGCTACTTGATAAATAAGTTCAATTAACTAATTAATTATTTGTCAGGTGTAAAACCTGCTTTAATAAAACAGCGCTGAATTGTCGCGACGCTTGCGGATTCCGCCCCAGCCCGTCTGAACGCGTTCATAAGTCCCCGTGCCTATAGGTTCGCCGCGATTTCGCGTAGGTTGCGGTTGCAAAAGTTTCGCGTCGGTGTGGGAGATCCTTAAAATATAATATTTCCCAACCTACAGAAAAAAACTATTAACTTGGCAACCTTGCAAATACAATTTTTTTATTTTTCATGTTTAATTACCCTTGGCACAAGACTTGGTTCAATTATATTTGACGGTTGCTAAGATAACCCGTTTTGTTCTACTAACCCGGTATAACTAGACGGGGTTAGTTTTAAGTTGGTACTTTTACCATTCTATAAAATGCAAGAAAATAGGAAATACAAGAAAGTGCGTATATATTATTAAATAAAAATAATTGTGTAGCATCAATTTCAGTTGATTTAAATAACACTTGGTTACCTTTGCTTAATACTGAAGCATCTTCGGGAAGACTAAAAATGAACTAACTATTCAGCTTTTTTGTAGTATGAACAATAAATACACCAGCAACCAGTTATTTATGTTACTATGATACTATAACCAAACAAACATATTTGACATTTAATGTCAAAGAGTTTTCAGAATATCTTAAAAAAAAAAAATTCTAAAATTTAAAACCATAATAATAGTTAATTTTAATTTTTATTCAATTTATCTTGACAACGGGGCAGACTTACCACCGAAACGTCGATTTTTAGTTATCTTTTTACTTGTTTTAATTTTTTTTTTGGTTTTTAAATGGATGGTAAATAATTACCATCCATTTAATAAATCCGCCGAACTACAGAACATATCTTCAATTCACTAATACTTATTTCATATGTTCTGGTGTCAAATTATAATTTTTTACTATACAAAATAAATTAAAATATTAGCTTTTTAGGTTAATTCTGTAGTTTTCTAATCAGTAATCGAATTTTTATTATATAAATAATATACAGGGTGCGACAATGGGAATATTTTTTTTAATTGAACACCTTGTATATTTTATCATCACTATGATGATATCGAGAGCTTTAAAAAAATAACACATTTTATATGTCTATCTCAATTACTTAAGGAAACATGACCTTTCAAAACTGAGAAATAATTTTCTATTTTCATTAGAAACGTAATAAATTAACATCTCCCTTACTTTTTTCTTAACGTTTAAAAAAATAAAAACATTGTTTTATGGGGTCAACTCTCTAGTATCCGTTTTTTTTTATGACAATGTTTTTTCTTTTAAGATATACAGAGTAGGACAAAAAATATAAATTTTTTAAATGGAAAACCCTGTAAATTATTTTTAAAATGTATCTATTTTTATACTTAGAAGTAGCAAAAAGTAGTAAGGTGGTTGTAAGTACAAAAATTGATAATGAAAACGGTAAATAAAACTTAAGACAAAAGTAGCGGGACTTTGCATCGGAAACACAACAATAGTTTTTATTCATTAAATTCATTTACTACTTTTTTAATAAACTAGGGTAATAATAAACTTAGTAGATTCAATGGTGTATGTATATGTATGTTTACATGGGTAAAAATAATATAAATTATTGAAATTTTTGCGGCAAAGCTAAAACACTTATCATTTAATATATAATTATTTTTGGTTGTATGATTTTCATTTATTCTTAAAATATATTTTTAACTTTCTTAGAAACCTAGTAGAGGTCGTAAAATCCTTTTATATTTTTTGTACATGTTGTTGGAGTATCTACTTTGAAATAAACAGCATGAGCCAATAAAATTTCACGCCAGACGGCGTTTTTTCTTAAAATTGAGCGAAACCGCCGGCGATCGTTAAGCCTTTTTAAATTTACTAATATTTCATTACCTGAAAGCCATAGAAATGTACATTATCTAAATTTTGTTTATCGCCATCCAACCTGGCAGCGACTGCTTGACCATCTCTGGAATAATTTTCAATAGTAATATAAGATATTTCTAGGTTATCGTTCTCAACCCAAACTACCGGAGAACAAGAAGTGCCTACAAAAAATAATAATTTAGAAATAGTTCCGCCAATTTTGTGAACACATATAGTTAGGCGTGTTAAAATTTCAAAAATGAACTAAACTGTGAACATTTGATATTGACAGCCTGGGTCATAGGGCCTTTTCGATATGTGGTGGGATGAATATTTGTGGTAGACTTTTCCGAAGGAACCACCCCAAAAAGCTTTTAAAAATGTTTTGTTCATGAAGTCCATTTTATATTTGATCTAGAGACTATAATTGCTTAATCAGAAAAAAATATATAAAAACTTTGTAAAAGGTCAGTAGCGTGTTACTTTTTTTCTCAATATAAATAATATTTCCCGTGGTGCCCACTGACACACCACTAAATCGAATAATCTTTATCTATGTAGAGCTGAACAAGCCCCTTATTACATTAATTAGGTGAACTAAACTTTATTCAAGTCGGTTTAAGCATTTTTAAGATATTTAAAAAATACCGACTTTTTTTAAAACTTTTAACGTCCTGTATCTCAGAAATAAAGCAAGTTCGGACATATGTTTATAGGAACTTTTTTCAATAAAACCCGGGTAAAACCAGATAGGTTTGCTCATGATCCCTTAAAAAGATCCGCGAGAAAAGGACCGCGGTCAAAGCGAAATCCGATCGTAAGTGTACAGTGAGCGGAGTGCTCAATTTAAACAGTAATATTTAAATTCCATGTAGGAATACTTATAGTCTAAGAGACCGTGAGCGGCAGACCTTCGTCATTTTGTAAAAGCTGAAACTTTGTCAGCGCATTCTTCCAACATAGGTACAGTTTGCCCACTGAAACGTGCGAGACGACGCAAGAAGGCAGGAGAAATAATATTCTGCATTATCCAGTCTAATCAGAGGCGTGCAAATAAATGATTGCTAAACAGTTTAAATATGATAAAAAATATGTAAGCAATAATTTATTTTTAAAAATGTAGTGGAAACTGCAAATATCTAAATATTTTTAATTATAATATGAATATCGTCTCAGTAATATAATTAATAGCATCAGTGATACTAAAAGAATTTCAGATTCGACTGTCTTTTTGTTTATAACTATTCACACAACGTTTTGAGTAGTCCTATCTCTATCCGTTTTACACTTTACACTTGAAAACGGACAGAGATAGGACTGCCCGAAACGTTGTGTAAATATTTATAAATAAAGATTATGAAAGTCCGAAATTCCTTTAGTATGACTGATGAAGATAATTATTGTCTACCACATTCAAAGAAAGTTAATAGGTAGCATTTTTAAATATATATATATAAAATATTAATATAAAAATGTAAGAAATTAAATAAAACTGGAGAAAATAAATAAAAAAATCTTACAGAATAATGGTACAAAACAACAAAATTCTTGTATTAACAAAAAATGTTTAACAAAAAAGGAAACTCTTGTATTTATGCACAAAAATGTAAAACTTCATTTAATAAATATTGTAGCAGAACGCTGTTAAAAAAAAATTAGTGTTACTCGCTAAGGAAGAGGTATTGCCAGTACATTAACAAGAAAACTTATTAAAAACATATTTTCTATGATAGTTGGGTTAATTTTAAATATAATTATATATATAATATATTAATTATATTAAATTTTGCACAAAATAAATTTTTTCCTTATAATTTTACGTCCACAGCCACAAACCCTTAATAAACATTTGTACGTTTAAAAAAATTAACTGTTAACTTCTTCTTCGTCGTCTTCATTGTCATCGTCATCATCGGAGTTGTCCTCATCACTGCTCTCATTGCCAACTTGAATCATTAGAGGTTCTACTTCCTCCATGTATTGATCAGTCTCCCAAAATTTTTTTTCAATGTCAATCACATGCCTGCAACATTTTTCCCAATCTGTGGGTGTAATAGACGCCAAACCCTTCTCAACAAGATCTAATAAACTTTTTAAAGATAGATCACCGGTCGTGTTGTGGCTACGTATAAAATGTTTTAATTGGGTCCATATCAACTCAATGGGGTTAAGTTCGCACATGTATTGGGGTGTGCGTGGTGGAATATGGCCAGAAGAACGAATAATTCCATCTACAATATAGTTTTTTCATCACCTGTGCGCAAATTAGACTAAACTATTACATCCGTTTTTACAGTCAAGTCAATTTGCATAAATTTGTAAAGATTATCAGTAAACGATGGAGTACGACGACGAATTGTTAGCATTAGCTAGTGTTTGTTTAATTAAAAAGAAAAGATAAAAACCTAGAATATCGCAGAAGAGTTGGATCGAAAAAGAACCACTTACTTTCATATTAATTTAATAATAAAATAGAGTTCAATAAATTCTAAAAGATTTTTTTTCTTTCACTGACCTTATTATTACCACAAAAAAAAACAAATAATGATAAAGACCCATTAAATAGAAAACGATAAATTAAAGCCACATTCACGCCAATACAACTATTATTTATTCACTACGCATGTCTTAAATTTGTATGTCGTTGACACACATGCATTTGCACCAACCATATGCAAATTATCTGACCATCCAGAATTTACACAAGCCAAACTTTTTGCTTGCGCAAGTAAACGATTTTTGTTAACATGCTAAAAATTATTAAGTCAATTTGCGCAAATTGCATAAGCATAAAACCCACCTTTAGGCTTGAAAGGAAAACAGATTTATTTATTTAATTTATTATTTAGTTACATCCATACCTACCTTAATTATTTTTGAATACGATGCAAAATCAAAATACTACTATCTACGGTATAATACCCATCCAAAACCACAACACTAAAAATTGTTAATAGGAAACAAATATTTTAAAAGCCGGGTAAGTACGGTAAGTACAATAAATTCCAAACCATTCGCATTCCCCGTCTATGTTGATGCGATGCTCCACCTCCTTGGAGGCTCGTTCCAGCGGCAACCAATCAGTAGACATTATTTGAGTGCTTATCTTGGTAAAGTAGCACTGTTGTCGGAAATTAAGAATGTAAAAACATTTTAGGGCGATATGAATAATAAAACATAGTATAAGCGGTTCATCTAAGAAAATAGAGCAATAAAATAAAATATCTTTTGGGAATTAAAAATAAATCAATAACAAGGTGTAAACACGAACTGTATAAAATATAAAATATTATATTTAAAAAAGTATAAAATAGGTTCACAGCATTAGAATGAAAAACTGGCAACATCTTAAAAGCAACTTCAGTTCTTTTCCGCATTCTTTTCATCTGGCTAGACTCAGTTGGCGAACTTTAGAAGCGATGGGGGACATGAAGTTTGACTCATAGTGGCTTTGGCAGGTACCAGTTACCAAAGGTTACTAAATTGAAAGTTAACTTTCGGCATTTTGTAAAAGCTGAATTTTATGAATGTTACTTGAGTACCTATTAGAAGATATTTCCCCAGTCGGCAGACACTTCTAATAGTTCCTGCCCCGTGACAGACAAAAATTTAGTCTGGCTGTAGGGGGCCCGATTGTTCAAGTAAGTCCAATATTTAGTCCAATATTTCTGTTATTTAACAAGATATAAAAAAACTTTTTTGTAAAACTTATAGTGTTTTTAAACGCGCATGTCCTAAAAATATTTTGGTTTATAAAGAGTGTCCCAAAAAAATATATGTAAAGTTTTTTTATTTTAACTTCAATTTTTCTACCTTGAAAGTTAACTAAATAAAAAGTTACCTTTCGTCATTTTGTAAAAGCTGAATATTATGTATATTACTTGTGTACCTATTAGAAAATTTTTCCCCAGTCGGCAGACACTTCTGATAATTGCTACACCCTGGCAGACAAAAATTTAGTCTGGCTTCAATGTGGTTCAAATGTCAGATTAAGTCCAATATTTCTGTTATTTATCAAGATATGACAAAACTTTTTTATAAAATGTATAATGTTTTTAAACGCGTATGTCCTAAAAGTATTTTGGTTTATACAGCGTGTCTATCAAAAAGTGTCTGCCGACTGGGGAAACATCTTTTAATAGGTACCCAAGTAACATACATAAAATTGAGCTTTTACAAAATGACGAAAGTTAACTTTTAATTTGGTCACCTTTGGTAACTGCTACCTGCCAAAGCCACTATGAGTCAAACTTCATATTCTTCCATCGCTTCTACTTATGTTGGAATAATGCGCTGACAAAGTTTCAGCTTTTACAAAATGACGAAGGTCTGCCGCTCAAGGGCTCTTACTCTATTAAATGTACCGTGATCTGAGCGTGATCTGAGCGTGATCTGAGCGTGATCTGAGCGTGATCTGAGCTATTGTATACAGTCCACCTTATGGGACACGGATATCACATCTATTTAAATAGCATGTTGAATATTTGACCGCGGCTTAAGAGGACCGTGAGTCGCGCCTAGTGTGCAGTGACCCTTAATGTTTATTAACATTTAATGAAAATGATCTTTTCTATCATCCTAATATAAAAAAATATTGGTTTACACACTTGGGAGTATTTGCGGAATATCATTTTTTTGAAGATATGTTCTGTAGTTTGGCGGATTCATTTAATAGGTGGTATTTATTTGGGTACACGCCAAAATAAAATTAAAAGTACTAAAAACCAAAATAATATTAAACAAGTAAAAAGATAATTAAAAATCGACGTTTCGGTGGCAAATCTGCCACCGTTGTCAAGACAAATGGAATAAAAATAATAAAAATAAAAACTTACTATTATTTAGGTTTTAAAATTCAATATTTTTCTGTTTTTCTAGGATATTCTGAAATTCTGAAAACTTTGACATTAAATGTCAAAACATGTTTGTTTGGTTATAGTGTCATAGTGACATAGATAACTGGTTGCTGGTGTATTGATTGTTTATTTTACAAAAAAGGTGAATAGTTAGTTAATTTTTAGTCTTCCTGAGGATACTTCAGTATCAAGTAAAGGCAACCAAGTGTTATTTAAATTAACTGAAATTGATGCTACACAATTATCTTTATTTAATAATATATACGCACTTTCTTTGATTTTGCGTTTTTTAGAACAAGTTTCCTTTGCTAAAATGCTCGAAGCATCCCAGTTTATTCTATGATTGTTATCAAATGCGTGTTGGCAGATTTTTGATTTATGAAATTCTGTGTTTTTAATGTAGGATCTGTGTTCTTTTATGCGTTTGGCTAATGGTCTACAAGTTTCACCTATATAAAATTTATTGCATTCGCAAGGTATTTTATAAATGACATTTTTGTATTTTCATTTAAGTTGTATGGTTTTGTTTTTGTTAATTGAGATCTGATTGTGTTTTGTGTTTTAAAGATTGTGCGAATATTAAATTTATGCCCTATTCGTTGAATTTTGTTTGATAGTCCGGGAATGTGAAATTAAATTAAGCACGCAAAATCAAAGAGAGTGCGTATATATTATTAAATAAAGATAATTGTGTAGCATCAATTTCAGTTAATTTAAATAACACTTGGTTGCCTTTGCTTGATACTGAAGTATCTTCAGGAAGACTAAAAATTAATTAACTATTCACCTTTTTGTAAAATAAACAATCAATACACCAGCAACCAGTTATCTATGTCACTATGACACTATAACCAAACAAACATGTTTTGACATTTAATGTCAAAGTTTTCAGAATTTCA
Source organism: Listronotus bonariensis (assembly GCA_014170235.1). NCBI lineage: Eukaryota > Metazoa > Arthropoda > Insecta > Coleoptera > Curculionidae > Listronotus > Listronotus bonariensis. The sequence goes on from JACEGR010000788.1 coordinate 93,260, forward strand.
GAATATCCTAGAAAAACAGAAAAATATTGAATTTTAAAAGCTAAATAATAGTAAGTTTATATTTTTATTATTTTTATTCCATTTGTCTTGACAACGGTGGCAGATTTGCCACCGAAACGTCGATTTTTAATTATCTTTTTACTTGTTTAAATTTTTTTTGGTTTTTTAATACTTTTAATTTTATTTTGGCGTGTACCCAAATAAATACCACCTTCCATTTTTTTTATTGAAATAATCAGTTGGTTATTTTGTAATTTGCAATTTCATTAAAAAAGTTAAGATTTGGTATTAAATTTTTACAAAATTTTACTAAAATAATTTTTTTATTTTTATTGTAAATTTTCAAATCGACCTAAAATTTAAATTTCAACCCGTTTTTAAAATTAATTTTTAAAATTAAGTTTAAAACCAAATATTCCGCCCATTTAAAAACAAAGTTGATGATGGTGGGCTCAAAGACGAAACGTCGGATTTTAAATTTGGTGACATCATTTTATAGAACAGAAAAAGTAACAGTGTTAATGTGTCGATAGTTTTAAAATATCTTTTCAAATAAACCGAGAAAACAAAAAAGTATTTTGCAAAATTTCGGTTTTTGCCGGATAATTACGAAACGTCTGCAAATTTTTAAATTTTTAAAACGGAATATTGTTGAGCATAAAAATGCGCAACTTTGCCCCAATTTAGAGAACCCTGTATCTCTTACCATTTTCGAGATCTTTATGGTGTCCCTCGAATTTGTAACAGCCTGTATATGCGACGCTACAGGGGCTACTGTCACGAGCTTAAAAAAAAATTAAATACTGAGTTTTTTTACGTGCGATGACGGTACGACCGTAGTTTTTTTGGTGTTTGGGTTTTTTATTTTTTTTATTTTAAGATTTGATAAAAATAAAATGAAAAAATGTGATTTTTAAGGAAGGAAAAATTCCCCCGATCCTCCGATACAAAAAAACCTCTAAATTCAGCATTGGTATCACTGTATTAAAATAATTAAGAACAGACTTGTACCTATAGCTGCCTTGCTTGCGCAGGAATGGTACATGGAATATGCTGGATCTCCATTTTTAAAACCTGTCCACCGGGATTTACTTGATTAGCCCATGCTGATCCAGTCGTAGTAGCGCCTAGGGCCATAACTATACGCACATCTTCAGGGGCTCCATAGGTACCATAAAGAGTTATTGGAACGGTGGTCTTTGGGATAAATACGATTTGGTAATAAAGTCCTTTTTGAATGTGGATATATTTTCTGGTGGTTCCACCATCCTGAAAAAATACACAAGTTTTTTTTTTTAAATTAAACAATGCAGATAGACAATTTTTTTAAATCTTTGGACAATCCACGAAGGCTGAAAGCCTAAATACTAACGTACCGTGGGTGTCTTAAGCAGGGTAAGAGGAAGTTTGTTAACACGGAACTTAAAAACTTGAAGATTTGGGGGAAGAAAAGACCTCCGCTGGCAGTAGGTTCCACAGTCTAGAAACTCTAGGGATAAAAGAACGAACGAAATGGGAAGTTCGGGGCCTGTCCAATTGGACCGTATAGGAATGCATACGGCGGGCGGCACCACGAGTTTCTCTGTTAGGAGCTGCAAGAGGAGGGACTATACTGAATAATTCGTCGGAGCAGAAGCCGTAAAAGTATCTATAGAAGAGCGATAGATCTCCCACAGCTCGACGATGGGCAAGAGAAGGAAGTCTTTGAGTAAGTAAAGGATCATTAATAAGACGAACAGCCCTTCTTTGAATGGCATCAAGCATGCTGAGGGTTGTAGGGAATGCCATTCCCCAGACATGAGAACAATATTCCAGAGACGGTCGAATTTGGGACACATACAAAGTGTATAAATTGGAAGGAGAAAAATACTTTTGGCTCGGAAAAGAAATCCAAGCTTTTTGAAGCCGCGGTGGCTATAGATACAATGTGTTTATGCCATTTAAGGTTATTCTCAAACGTGACGCCTACAAGATTAAATGTGTTCCCGCTCTGCAAAACCTGGCCACTCATAAGCAAAGGGTGAGTGTTTGATGATTTTTTTGCGACAAGGAACATGATTGTGTTTTGGATGCATTAAATTGAACGAGATTTTTGGTGCCCCAATCCAATATCAAATTGAGATCCTGTGAAAGAGATATCTTCATCGCCCTGCGTTTGCTTTCCAAGTCGGGTTGAGAGATTGGTTTGGGAATCTGAAAAGTGGAGTGAAGGGTACTATCGTCAGCATAACTATGAATGGGATTGATTGTGGAAGAAAGAAGGTCGTTGATGTGAAGAAGAAACAAAGTTGGTGCTAGTACTGAACCCTGATGCACTCCAGCATTCGTGAAAGCTTGAAGAGTGGCCATCAACAATGACTGATATACGTCGATTAGAAAGATAACTGGAGAGCCAAGAGCAGAGTATAGTTGGAAGACCGTAGGCGGGAAGTTTATTAAGAAGTGCGTCATGCCAGACTTGGTCAAAAGCTTTAGATATATCAAGAGCAACGATCTGGGACTCACCCAGAAACTCAAGAGACTTGTTCCAGTTGTGTGAAACGAAGGAAAGAAGATCTGCTGTAGATCTCTTGTGACGAAATCCGTATTACCTGTCATGTAAAATTTTATGTTTCTCTAAATACCTAAGAATTTGCGAGTTAATGGATTTCTCCATTACTTTACAAAGCATTGAGAGGAGTGAAATGGGTCTATAGTTAGATGGAAGAGATTTAGATCCTTTCTTGGGAATAGGCTGGACACGTGCAGCTCTCCAGCTGTTTGGAAAAATACCCGTGTCATAAGAAATTCGAAAGAGTCTGGTTCAAATAGGTGCAAGTTCAGGAGCACATTTTTTTAAAACGATTGCTGGTATTCCATCTAGCCCAGACGATTTTTTGGTGTTAAGAGAAGAAAGGATACGCTTAATGTGTTTTACCTTAAAAATATTATTGGGAATTTTGTGAGGAACTGGGGGAATAGTTGAAATTGGATGATTGACAGGTGGATGAAGGGTTGAATTGGCAGCAAATTGTTTAACAAATAGTTCGGCCTTTCCTTTAGATGTAGAAATAATTTCATCTTCCAAAGTCAATGGTGGAAAAGAACTGGTACAGAAATTTCTCCTGATGTTTTTGGCAAAGGACCAGAAGGATTTGCTGCCATTTGAGCAAGAAAGTACTTTGTTTTTTATACGGTTATCAAAGGAGTCTTTGGCTTCTAAGATTGTTTGGTGGTAGTGGTTTCTTGCTTCAATGCTGGCCTGTCGGTTTTCTGGACTAGGATCCTGTAGAAACTTCTTGTGAGCCTGAACTTTTAAAATTCTAGCTTTGTCACATGTTTTAGTGAACCAAGGTTTGTGATTAGAGGGTTTGGTGGTTTTCTTGGTGTGAGGTACAGGTTTCAACGCCCAATAGAATTGACTCGGTCAGTTGCTTACAGGAAGGAAGGATCCTGGGAAGAAAAGCAGATGGTGTCCCAAGGGTACGTGGCGAAAAAGTCTCTAAGGCCATTCCAGTCGGCTGAGTTGTAGTGCCATACGGTGCGTGGTGGCATGGATTCATATAGCTCAGGATGTACAGAGTAAGATACAGTAATCAAGCCATGATCTGAGCGACCTAGAGGGGCAGTAACAGATGCTTCATAAAGTTCAGGGTTAGAAGTAAGAAAAAGATCTAAGGGGTTTGAGCTATAATTTGGCACTCTAGGAAAGTAGGTAGGAGTCATAATAAGGTTAGTAAGAGAATTACGGACTGCGAAGATTTCGGCTGCTCTGCCTTGAGGGTCAGTTTTTGAAGAACCTAGCCAGTCCTTATTATGGACATTAAAATCGCCAAGCACGTTTACTTCGGTCATTGGAAACTGGGAAATGATACTGTCGATCTTTGTTGAAAGAAAGTCAAAGAATTCGACATAGGAATTGTCAGATGGAGATCGGTATAAACAACAGATAAATTTAGTAGACGACCTAAGGGAAAGTTTAAGCCAAAGGACATCGGGCCTACCCGATTCAAGATTAGAAACTCGAGCACAAGCCAGATCGTTGCGAACATAAGCACACACGCCCCCATGTGGGCGAAAACACGAAATAAGTTCGTAGCCTGGGAAGAGAAGGTGGCTGGTTGAAGTTTTAGAACTTATTTGTGTCTCCGTTAGAAACAGTATGTGGGGCTTAGATGACTCAAGATGATGGTGAACGAAGTTTATATTGGTGTTAAGCCCACATATATTTGCAAAGGAAATCAAACCTTTCGATGATGGCCCCCCGAATGCACGCCTCGCCCGGAGATCCGAATGGAGGGGTATTTTACCTCCGGAATGTTTTACTCCCGGGTGTGCCGCCAGCATTTTTACATAATTTTGGGGTGAAAGGGAAAAAAAGAAAAGAAAAAAGAAGGAAGAAGGAAAACTGACTCACTGAACCAAATGGAAAATATTTTCTACTGTTGGTGGGGGAGCCCAAGAGGGGATTTCGGGATTTACTACAGCGCGGCAGATTAATATACCGAAGGATACCTTATACCCAGTTAAGTACCTTCACCAAATATGAGCACCGTATATAGGGCCGATAGTAAAAAACAAAAATATATCCGTCCAAAATTTACGAGGGCATCTGATTTAAGATATATGAAAGTAACATCACAAAAATTTAAAATGCCTAAAATAGTTCTTTTAAAAGATTTTACCTTTAGAGACTCTTATAATACTACTATCTTTTTAACCGGAAGTGCTGTAAAATTTAAGCTTCTAAGTATGATAACCCTGGTAATTTTAACGAAACACCCTATATATTTTTAGGATTTAAACTTTTTAAGCTATTACTGATATTAAAGCCATAATTTACCCATAACCTCATTTTTTTGTTTTAGAGGAAACGGAGTTTAAAAAGGTCCGAACGAACTCACGATAAACAGTTTCATGGATATTCTGTCGCCGCCTGGGTCCCTATTCTTGAAACTGGGGCACAGCGTTCTCATGAGAAAAGTGGACGGAGTTACCTCGAAAAGCTTAAATAGATATTCTTGAACGCAAACGACTGCTCCCATCACCCGACTGTAACACTAAAAACAGCAGGCAGGCGATGTGATCGTGTCCGTTCTCATATGTTCGAGAATTAGGACCCTGGACCCTTTCAAACTCTGTTTTCTCTAAAACTAAAAAATATAGGTTATGGGTAAAATGTAGGTTTTATATTAGGAAAAGCTTAAAGAATTTAAATATAATATATATATATATATATATATATATATATATATATATATATATATATATATATATATATATATATATATATATATATATATAGTTAAAATTGGTAAGTTTCTTGGACCCTTTAGTATATTGTCAGTTTGTATTTTCTTGGGATATGGTCCTATTTTATAAAAACATTAAAACTACTGTTATAAAATATATGTTGAATTTAAAGTAATACTTCCCTACCAGAAGACTATATACTAATTTCTTTGGATGTCGTATCGCTTTACACAAATATACCACTAGACCTCGCTCAGGACGTAATAAAAAGAATTGGAATCTTATTGAAGGGTACACTGATATACCAATGGATTAGTTCTTAAAGGCTGTTGCACTTACTTTAAATTCAACATATTTTTTATAATATAATGATAAATATTATCGTCAAATAGATGGATGTGCCATGGGTGCATCAATCTCAAGTGTAGTTGCCCAATTAGTTCTTGAAGATCTGGAAAAACTGTATTAGAGAACCTAAATCTGAACTTGCCGTTCTTTTTTAGATACGTAGATGACTGTCTGCTCTCAGTACCAAAAAATAAAACAGAATATGTATTAAATGAATTTAATAAATATCACAGTAAACTAAAATTTACAATTGAAATAGAAAAAGAAAACCAAATAAATTTTTTAGATTTAACATTATATCGAATCAATAACAAAATCAGGACTGCTTGGTACACCAAAAACACTTGGTCTGGTCGCTATCTTAATTTTAAGTCTCAACATCCACTATCACAAAAAAATCCGTTCTAATTGGTTTAGCAGACCGAGCAATACACTTATCAGATCCTGAATTTAGAAAAACGCAATAAATAAAGCAAAAATGCACTACGTGTAAATAATTATCCCGATCATATTGTAAACAAAATTTTTAAAAAAGAATCTGCAAATTTTATAACGCCGAACGAAACAGACAGCCCTCTAAACATAAAACAAAAAAAATATATACCTCACCCTACCTTATATTCCAGATCTTTCAGAAAAAATACAGAACGTTTTCAAAAATAAAGATATTACAATAAGTCACAAAGGACACAACCTATTAAATAGCAACTTTAGCCAATTAAAAACGGCTATTTCAAAAGAGAAAAAGAGTAACATTGTGTATCAGATACCTTGTCGGGATTGTGCGGGAGTTTACATAGGACAGACTAGCCAATATTTAAAAAACAGAATTAATGGACATAAATACGACAAACGAAACAAAACAGCTCTGACCAACCATACAACAGAACACAACCATACTTTTAATTATTCCCACACAAAAATTCTGACCACAGAATCGAACACCAAAAAAAGGGAATTTTACGAAATGTTTTACATACAAAGAAATTCTAATGCCGTCAACTTAAGAACTGACAGAAAGGGGCTACCTAAAATTTACCAAAACTTATTAAATTAAACTTTTTGTTTCACACAATTTCTTAGCATTACATATATCAGTTCCCCAAGATATTTATTAACATCACCTCGTAAAAAATTTAAAATAAAAAAAAAACCCTTAAAAATCAACAACTGTGCATCCTTCTATAAAAAAAAAGGAATAATGTACTTATCAATAATCTCTGTATGGTCACTCACGTTTTGCTTTTCGTCGATGTTTTATCTGTGGAAATGTCTTGTAAATATGTAGTGTTACGCTTTAAAATGTGTTTTTATACAGTGACGTTCCCAGAGTTTTTGTTTTTAAATGGATAATTTTCTAAATTTTCTGACTCATGTAAGTAAATAATAAAAATTATATATAAAAAACAAGAGAAAAAAAAGAAAGAAAAACACGTTTTTATCCCGTATTTTGCTGCATTAATAACTGTAGCTACACACGATCATATAAGTGTTGTATAATTTTAAACGCTTTATTTTGACTGTGGCAATTTTTCTTTTAGAATTAATGTACTTTTGAAAAAGGTCAAAGCCATGACCGAAACGTTAGGAATAAAGAAATGAAACCGTAGTTTTAATGTTTTTATAAAATAGGACCATATCCCAAGAAAATCCAAACTGACTATATATATATATATATACTTCTCCTATGAAAACAATTTTTACAAACAGACGGTGCACCCATGGGATCTTCACTATCACCTATCATAGCAAATTTGTACATGAAATATTTTGAGACAGAAGCTTTAAAGAAAACTAAATTAAAACCATCGTTCTGGAACCGCTACGTAGACGACATTTTTATCATATGGCCACATGGAAGACCATTAAAAGAAAATTAAAAAAAATTGTCGAATCCTGTATAATTCCGACTTTTTTACCTATGAAACCACGCATTACTATGGGGTTATTTAGTAGCCCCAAATATTATTGAGACTGTAGAGACTGTTTAAAAGTTGAATTTAAAATAAGTCTTTTTATACCAACTTTAAAGGTCAATATCTCCCTAATAAAGCGCAATAGAACCTTTTTAATGCGAAGTTTTACCATTTTGGCTTACTCTATCACCCCTATTATTTTTGACGTCACCTTTCCGGGCACCCTGTATAATGATTTCAATTATTTTAAGTTATAGGCTACAAGTAGTTAATAATAGGTAGTAAGTTAAATTATAATAATTATAAAAAATCCGTTGTTGTTTAATGAACTTGCTACAATTTATGCATTGAATCGATTATTATTTTGTTTCGAACAAAAGTAAACATTTAAACCGGAATTTCTGGGAGCGGAAAACTCGACCATCCAGATTTTTCACGTACAAAGCCCTGGAAAGCATACTCCGGAAGAGGGAGAGCTGGTTAATCGTCTTGCAACGGGACCAACAACAAAGAAACCAAAGCCAAGCAAACTTACTCTTATAGCAGCATTTACAGCGTCTTGAACATGAGCGTATCCACCATTTCCTACAGTGTAATCGGCCCTAGAGAGCTGAATTTGGCCGGGTGTCCATCCTTGCAAATACGCTTCTTTTGTGTAATACGCAGCTTCGGAATCGGACAAAACTGGACGTGTGTTAGTACCTGGATACCACTGGTGATCTGCTAACACGACAACCCCAAGAAGTGGCAACAGCAAGAAACTGATACGAAACATTGCAAGTATCTGTAAAATTATGTTACATAATAATTTATATTTTATGTCTTTATTAAGGTACGCGCACACACGTCGACATCGGACGGACGGTACGGATCGGAAAAAATGGTTTAATAAAATTAAATGAAGCACTTCTCAATAAACTCCCCTCCTACGGTCTTCCAACTAAACTCTGCTCTTGGCTCTCCAAATATCTTTCTAATCGACGTATATCAGTCATTGTTGATGGCGACTCTTCAAGCATTCACGAAATTAATGCTAGAGTGCCTCAGGGTTCAGGACTAGCACCAACTTTATTTCTGCTTCACATCAATGACCTTCATTCTTTCACAACCAATCCCATTTAAAGTTATGTTGACGATAGTACCCTTCACTTCACTTTTCAGGTTCTCAAACCAATCTCTCAACCCGACTTGGAAAGCAAACGCAGGGCGATGCAGACATCTCTTTCACAGGATCTCAATTTGATATTGGATTGGGGCGCCAAAAATCTCGTTTAATTTAATCTATCCAAAACACAATCATGTTCCTTGTCGCGGAAAAAATCATCAAACACTCACCCTTTGCTTATGAGTGGCCAGGTTTTGCGGAGCAGGGGCACATTCAACCTTGCGGGCGTCACATTTGAGAATAACCTTAACAGGCATAAACACAATGTATCTATAGCCATCGCGGCTTCAAAAAAGTTTGAATTTCTTTTCCGAGCCAAAAAGTATTTTTATTCTTCCAATTTATACACTTTGTATGTGTCCCAAATTCGACCCTCACGGAATATTGTTCTCATGCTGGGGAATGGCATCCCCTACAACTATCAGCATTCTTGATGCCATTCAAAGAAGAGCTGTTCGTCTTATTAATGATCCTTTACTTACTCAAAGACTGCCCATCGTCGAGCTGTGGAAGATCTACGCTCTTTTATAGATACTTTTACGGCTTCTGCTCCGACGAATTATCCAGTATAGTCCCTCCTCTTGCAACTCCCAAGAGAGAAACTTATGGTGCCGCACGTATGAATCACTATACGGTCCAATTGGACAGGCCCCGAACTTCCCATTTCGTTCGTTCTTTAATCCCTAGAGTTTCTAGACTGTAGAACCTACTGCCAGCGGAGGTCTTTCCTTCTCCCCCAAATCTCCAAGTTTTTAAGTTCCGTGTTAACAAACTTCCTCTTACCTTGCTTAAGACACCCACAGTTCGTTAGTATTTAGGCTTTCAGCCTACGTGTTTTGTCCAAAGATAAAAAAAGCAGTGCTTCTATGTGCGGGCGATTTCCACTGGGTTTTAAAAACCCCGCAAGAATATAGCAACTTTAATTAAAATCTGGCCATAACCGTTTCATATGTGCGATACAGATCGGAAATTGCGTTATTTGACAAGAATTTAGGCCGATTTCTACCGGAGGGTTTTAACCCTGTGGTTTAGTTCCATGACTGAAAAGGCGCTAACTTTTAATATTTACCCATGGTTTACCCATGACTCGCATGTGCGTGTCTGTCATTTAATTACACAAAAACTATTTTTTCCGATCCGTACCGTCCCGTCCGTCCGATGCTGACGTATGTGCGCGTACCTTTATTCCTAGTTTTGGGCCAGTAATAAAATGGAGTTTATAATAACATTAAGGCTTTTTAAACCTTTTGGGAGGACTTCTTTTGACGAGTCTACCACGAATATTCATAAAACCATATATGAAAGTGGAGCTTTACACTCAGCCTGACAATGTCAAATGTTTCGGTGTCGTACAATTTACCACATTGTTTTACATGTAGCCATACAGCAAACTTGTCCTACAAAAAATATGACGCGCACGCTCAGTCCGTTACACAAGAAAAATTTGACATTGACAGGCTGGGCTTTCAATATATGGCTGTATGAATATTTGTGGTAGACTCGTCAAAAGGTATTAAAACTAGTTCTTATTATAAAGTCCATTTCATTACTGGCCCAGGGACTATCCGTAACTAGAACGTCTAGAATAATAAGTAAGTCGTTATTTTAAAGCATATTTGTTATGAGAAATAAGCGAAAAATCTGCAGTGTGGATATTTAAATTTCTTCCTCCCCTCCACCCCAACGTCATCTTTTGAATCAAGCAAAATATTAATTGTAGGTAAAAGTAAAGTAAGGATGGGTTATGCAGCATCTTATTTCAAATACCCTATGATTCTTTACTTAATATTATTTTATTTTTAAAAGTCGGCCCAGTAGTTCCAGAGGTATATATGTACAGAATTTTTATTTATATTTCGTCACTCACTTTTAAATACAACCATAAAGGAAACGTATAATACAAAGGTTTTATACTTTTTATCTATTATCTTTTAAGCATAAAAAGAAACAATAAACATCAGATACTCGATAAAAATAAAGAGGTAGCTTAACAAAAATACCACATTTAATAAATCTTTCTTTATTAGTTCCTAAAATATGACCAATTAAATTTAAAAAATAGTAGATATAATTTTAATGTGCCTACCTACACACGGCACTAAAGCTAAGGATTGTAGCTGTAATGGAAATTATAGCCCGATTTAATAAGTTTTGCTAGAAAGTATATCTAGATGTTATTGTTTTTTAATTCGATTTTTAATAATAATAGAGACATTTTGCAACTCTTAAAATTACAGACGTTTTTTGGCCTCCTTTATGGTTATCGTTATTAAACATAGCGATTACGGCAGCAGTTTTAGACAGCGATTTTGCAGCCGCTTTTAAGAAATTCTATCTTGCGTCTGCGCTTTTGACACATAACCTTATTTTTACCTGTGGTTGACCGATTTTAAAGTTTACGAAAAATCAGTACTTACTTTTATTTTCCATAAGTTATATATTAATATTTAAATATATGCAAATAATAGTTCTCTTGATTTTGTTTTTTAAAGTAGATGTAAGAAATACAGTAAGGTGAAGTGGGGTAAATGTGTAAATGGGGCAAATGTGATGGTGATACCCCAAATTAATATTAAGTTAATACCCAGGGCTGCCATCTACATTACTACTTCTTAAGTCTGCATATGAATACGCGCACCACTAGAAAGAACGTAATTTCGAGCCAGTTCACCTGTAAGCCGCACGACGACAGTTCGTCGTAACATAACCTAATATTCGAGTCGACACGTGTTTATGTTTTTTTTAAGTGAAACTAATATTTTCTGAGGTAAGTCTGTTCTAGCATTTCTAAACTTATTCTTAATAGTTAAACCATGTGTATGTCAATTATTAAGACTAAACGATTACCATGTTGTACTTTTTTGTTTATATCACATTTGCCCCGTCAAAAAATGCTTTCAGGGGCAAATGTAAAACATGAATTCGGGGTAATTGTGATATATGTAATACATTTACCCCGTTGTTTCAGATTTATCATGGTGCGGACATATATAAAGAAAAGAAGTTCAACTGATGTTAAATATACGAAGCAAGATTTAAATTTAGCAATGATGGAAGTAAATGCAGGACGAAACTCTATATATGGCGCCTCTAAACAATTCAAAATACCTTATGTAACACTTTACAGTCGAGTTAAAGGTACTCGGGGAACGAAACAAGACAATAAAGGACGTCCGACGAATATTCCAATCGCAGAAGAACTTAGGTTAGCCAATGGCTTAAAGACGCTAGAAAAGTGGGGATTCGGTTTATCAAGGAAAGAAGTATTTGAAGTGGTTGGAAAGTTTGTAACGGAAAATAAAATTAAGACAAATTTTAAAGACGGAATCCCTGGTGAGGACTGGTTCCTCAACTTCAAGAAGCGTCATAATTTGAGCCTCAAGATTCCACAAAATGTAGAATATGCTAGAAAAAAAGCGTTAGACCCATTCATAATCTATCCATATTTTGACCTTTTGGAAAAAACTATAATGGAGCTTCAGTTACTTGACAAGCCCCAGAGAATATGGAACCTTGATGAAAGTAGCCTGAGCATAGATCCAAGAAAATCTAAGGTGGTCGGAGCAGTTAATAAAGCTTCTTCGAGAATGATAAGTTCCCCAGGTAAAGAAAATACAACTATCCTCTTGATGTGCAATGCAGCTGGCGATAAAGCTCCACCGTTAATCATATTCAAGGGTAAACACTTGTGGGACCAGTGGCTTGCTCCTCCCAAAGCAGATTTTCCCGGCACCGTTTACGCTGCCAGCAAAAAGGCTGGATGGAAAGCGATATTTTCGCGAAGTACTTTCTAAAGACTTTGATTCCAGCACTAGGTCCAGAAAGTCCCGTGTTGATAATCTACGATGGGCATTCAACCCACATAAGCTTAGAGATCGTTGAAGCGGCGATCCAGAACAACATAACAATCTTGAAGCTACCCCCACACAGTAGCCATCTGCTTCAACCTTTGGACATTTCTGTATTTCGGCCCTTCAAATTAAAATGGGATGAAAAGTTGATATCTTGGCAACGACAACATGTGGGTCAGAAACTACCCAAGAAAATGTTTTCACAGTTTCTATGTGAGACATGGAAATCTATTTCAACTGAAGCAATCAGAGGTGGATTCCGGAAAGGCGGAATTTGTCCTTTAAACAAAAATGTTATACCAGAGGAAGTTTTTACACAAGAAGCTCTCAAAAGATGGAATGATTTCAAAAGTAGCTCGCAGGTCGAAGCATTGGTGGGGACAGATACTATAGCAGTTAATACAAATTCGATAGCAGATATCGCTGCAGTGGCTTCTACATCGAAAGAAACATCGACAGAAGAACCCCATGCTAGTGTATCCTTCGAGAACTTGTTATTATCAGCAGTTCGTCAAGCACCTAAACTAGAGAAACAAAAGAAATCAAGAGTATGTCCTGGTGCGGAGATATTAACTTCAGAAGAGGCAGTGATTCGACTTAAAGAAAACATAAAAAAACCAAAACAGCAAAAGGAAGCAGATAAATCAAAACCATCTAAAAGAAATAAAAAAACGGTCAATTTCTTCAAGTAGTGAAGATCTCGAACCTGAGTCTCCACTTTATATGGATTCAGACAACTCTGAAGAATTCTTGCAAGAGCTTGAAGATGCTAATATGAACGAAAATAAGGATGTTGACCAAACTGTAACTCGTAACTCTTGGGTGCTAGTCAGGTATTGCACCAAAAAAATAACAAAGCATTTTGTTGGAATGGTGACCGACTCATGTGATGATGGGTGGACAGTTAAGTTCACAAAATTTTCAAAAAACACTTTTTCATGGCCCGCAGTAGAGGACGTTGATACTGTAGACCAAAGTGATATTGTTATGGTTTTGCCAGAACCATCTGTCAATCGACGCGGTTCTTTTTTATTTTATGTATCATTTGAAGGCTATAATTTAGCCTGTTAATGTGTAATTCACATATTTTTCGATGACATGTGTACTGCAAGTACCTAATAATATATATTTGTATGTTTGTATTTACTTATATCCCTTAGAATATTTGTTTTTTTTTTCTGTTTAGGCTTCTTATATTCCTTAGAATATTCATTCTGGCTTCATAGAAAGTATATTTTGTTTTGTTTTTACTGAATAAAGTTTATAATTTTTGACTCGATTGGTGTATTTTAATTTGGCAAGAAGCAAAATAATGAACAAAATACAAACTTTATACATTTGTCCCATACCGTCTCTAATAACTTATTCATACGTAGGTAGACGGAATTATTACATTTGCCCCAAGTTCCGGGGTAAATGTGATATATTGACACCGTTTTAAAAAAAATACCTAATATTTTTTTGAAGCGATGCTGCGTACATATCAAACCTAGAATCCCTTAACAACTTTATTTAAAGCATTATACATTTTTTAGTTTAACTTCGTTCGACTAAATTAGTTGTGTTTCACCCCTTTGTTAGACAACTATTCGAAAAATATATCACATTTACCCCACTTCACCTTATAAGCAAAACACAAAGTAAGGTTAGGTTTGGTAGTAGAATAAAAAGCAAGTGTGCCAGATTGTAACATGTAAATTAATTACTGAATTAAAACATCCTTAAAAATGCAAGTCCGTTTTAATTTCTTTACACTATTTTATTTTTCTTACTGCTATGGATTAGAGCCTATGTATCAATGATATTTTAATTAATACGGCATTAAAATGTCAACCTTCTTAAATAATTGATATTAAAAATTCTACAATCCGGCAACCACGCAGTTTAACAATAACGATAACGATAACGATAAGCTCTTCGGTATTCATCCGTAATTAAAGGAGTCCGGTATGGTTAATAACGATAACGGATCATGTTTGCGTTACTACGCAGACTCAGAATAACGTTAACCACAACGGAATTGCAAAATAAGAGGTGCAAAATGTCTCTAATATTAAGTACAGCAGTTGTAAAGATATCTTATAATACACGGTGAGTTTTTTTTTCACATAGAGTACAGGGATCTCGGAAAACTGCTACAGAGATGGTTAAATGGGAAAAGAATTGTAGTTTTTAGAGCTGAGTTGAAATTACTTTTGTTTCGTCCAAAAAATCGTGGCTTACTTGATATTTTTAAAAACCGTTTTATCTACACATTTGTTTTTTCCTGTAGCTAGTATTCGGAATAGAAAAAACTGTAAATAGAACCGCTTCGATCCTGGTCCCGGGGTACACGAACTGACCCTGTTTAGCCCTATTGACCCCTATGAACTGGTCGGGCGCCTAAAACAAAATAAAGAGAAAACCCCCGAAAAACCCAAAAATTCTAATTAAAAAACAACGTTTCGGTGGCAAGTCTGCCACCGTTGCGTTGTCAAGTTAAATTTGGTTAAAATATAAAAATAAAAAATTAACTAATAATATTTCAAATAAATAATATAACGTAAAACTATTTTTAGACTTTGATAAACAAAAAAGCCTAAAATTTTAACCATTTTTAATTTAAATATTAGTTATTTCATATTTTTAACTTGAAATCGCAACGGTGGCAGAATTGCCACCGAAACGTCATATTTTAATTAGATTTTTTGGGTTTTTGGGGGTTTCCTTTATTTTTTTAGGCGACTGGCCGGTTCATAAGGGTCAATAAGGCTGTACAGGGTCAGCTCGTATAGCTCGGGACCAGGACCGAAGCGGTCCCATTATTTCCAGACAGATTTTGGCGTGCCTGTGCTGCTATACAACGTGTTACTTTTTTATCGTGTTACAAGATAAAAAGTAACACTTTGTATAAGCGAGAAATTATTAGTTACTTAAAGAATTTGATTCACCTGAAAAAACACTCACCAGCCACGCCTAATAGCCCTGATCAGAGTTGGGCCGAATACTGAAAATCGGTATTCGAATACGAATACTGGAAAACAATTGTATTCGAATACCGAATATTTAAATACTTAAAAGACAAAAAGTATTTGAATACTGCTAAACAAAAAAGAAACTTATATTATTTTGTTTTTCAAAAAAAAGGTCTTTACCTCATTTTTTTCTATTTTGCCTTTCTTTTGTTCTTTTAATCATGACAATTTTGGTATTCGGCTGCTGCTTACACTTTTCCGTATTCGAATTTTCGGAACGCCGATATTTGAATACTCAAACCTTTAAAGTATTTGAATACAAAATCCCGAATACTAACCAAAAAGTATTCTGCCGAATATCGAATACCAAACACACAAATGTATTCGAATACTATTTGAATACCAGAATAATGTATTCTGAATACTATTTAGAATACTGAGTACACCAAACTAAAGAGAATTTTTGCTTACTTTGGAGAGGAAGGATCAGAAATCGAGAGTGACTTATCGCATGACTATTAAGTGTGGGCCAAATTAAACTTGCACACTGTTTACTATAATAACTTTTTATCTGTTGCGCCCATCTTTTTTATTTTTAGGGGCTAATAGGTAGATATTTTTCTCCAGGTTTGCTTATTTTGGTCAAATAGATTTAAAAAGTACTGGACTTACGGGACTTTTTCAAAATGATGCATTAAACTTTGTTGCAAAAAAATTATTTACTACTAGGCTAATACGTTTATTTTTAATTAATTCGCTGTTAAGTTTGGTCAGACTTCAACTCAGTTTCCATAATAACCTCACATTTTTAATTTTTAAAGAACACTATATTTTTTTTTTTTAATCAAGAGAAATGCATGCTTTTTGGGGAGCATTTTATCAAAAATAATTATAAGTCCCTCATCCCTAATGACAGATTCGCTTTTACTGAATTATTTCCCATAGTTTGTCTACAAGAAAAACGTATTAGCTTAAATTGTAGTTAAATCAGATTCCTCTTGCAACGAGGTAAACTACAGTACTTTGCAAAAAGTCCCGTAAGTCTTGTCCTGTGTAAATCTATTTGACCAAAATTGGCAAACCTAGAGAGAACATATACCTATTAGCCCTCTTAAAATAAAAAAGATAGGTTCAACAGATAAAAATTTATTATTAGTTAAAAAGTGTGCAAGTTTAATTTGGCCCACCCTGTACATCTTAAGAAAAACATATGTACAGGGTGGAATATTTTAGCTGTAACTATGGGGTATAGGCTAAACGGTAAAAAATATTTAAAAAAAATCTAAGATACACCTCCGATCTCTTATTTCGTGTTTAGTTCAATGACGCAATCAGAATCACGCTTACTTGAATGTTTTGGAAGATACAGGGTGATTCATAAAATTTTTTGATTTTAATTATGCCTTATTACCTAGACATTTAGGAAAATTGAAACAAACTTAATTCAAATACAAAGGTTTTTTATTATTTTACGTAGAATCCAGTGGCGTACCTTAAATGAATATAATATTTTTTTAATTTTTAAGATATAAGGCAAACTTTCCTTTTTTGTTAAAATGGGATGGGATGGGAAAATGGGGTATTTGAGTATCTTAAATAAATGCATTTTTTCTTGCTACTACAACAATATACATATAACACTTAAAATTTTGTATTGTTCTAAATAGCTAAACTAACAAAAAAAAATGTTGGCCATTAAAATATATTTATTTTTTAAGGGTATGTATATAAAAAACCCAATCCAACAAGAATACTTAAACATTTATTAATTAAAATATTACCAACCACAAAAATTCAGTAATTTATAATAACAACTAAACAAATATCCAAATACTTCATAATTTTTTGCACTTATGTTCATGTTCAATCACAAAATGTGCTCGAATACTTTTCATTTGTTCTATGCACTGGACTCAGCTTATAATCAAAGTAATGACGATATAATATGTAGATGTGGTACAATGTAAATAAATTAAAATAATTTGCTTTAAGCTTCTTAAAATTAAATAAGAAAAATACCAAATATTTACATCTATATCGACATTATTTCCATTACAAGCTCAGTTCAAAAATGCATAGAACAGAATGTGCAGTATTTGAGCACATAATGTGATTCATCACAGGTGCAAAAAACTACTCAGTACTTGAATAATTGTTTAGTTGCTTCTATTAATTACTGTATTTTCTGTGGTTGTTATTGTTTTGGTTAATAAATGTTTTAGTATTCTTGTTGGATTGGGTTTTTTGTATACCTACACATACCCTTAAAAAAATAAATAAATATTTATTCAATCCAATCATCTCCCTTAATGTCCAAGTAATAAGACATAATAAAAATCGTCAAAATTTGAGAATTAAGCTATATCTTCCATAACAATCAAGTAAGCGTAATTCTAATTGCGTTATTAAACTAAACACCAAAAAGAGGTCGGGACAGCCAAAATAATCCACCCTGTACATGCATCATTTTAAATAGACTGTTTTCTTTTAAATTTAAATATTGAGCAAGCCATGGTTTTTGTGACAAAACACAAAGTAATTTAAACCAAGCTCTAGAAACTACAATATTTTCCCATTTAACCATATCTGTAGTAGATGTAGCGGTTTCTAATATCTCCGCACTTAACATCGAAAAAAACTCACCCTATATACATTTAAAAAACCTAAATTATTGTCGTGCTACTGTAGGTTCTACCATTTTAACTACTGTTTCTTAAAAACTTATAACTTACTTAATAAATAATTTAATTGCAAATGCAAAGCACCAAATAACTGGAAGAAATGTTTAAACTTACATGATTTTATAGTCCTATACATAATAATTATAAGTGTTATTTATCTAAATTTAAAAAATAATACAATTAAATTACTTAACAATAATATTCACTTAAGTATCTTATTAAATATTTTTTATAAAAAAACAAAGATAATAAAAGGACTTATAAGGATAGATTAGATATATTATTTTAAAGTGGGATTATGTTTCGGGACGCAAATTATTAGTTTACACCCCGCCTAACTTTTTCTTTACCGTAAAAATACAGATCATTCCAATTTAAACAAGCCACTCCCTATAATGCCGTTTATCATTATTTTTTTATATTTTTGGTTTTTCACGGGACCGGCAATCGGGTTTTCCAGATAACCAGGGGTCCGTCTGTGCCGCTGTTATGCCTGGTTTAAATATACAACGTGTCCAAGGTAAGGAGGGCAAGTATGGGCATCTTTAAAATGGTAAGAGATACGAATTCGGTAAAATGAGAACAAAGTTGAGGTTTTATGTGCCTAACAATATGCTGTTTAGAAAGTTTTAATAATCCGAGTATTTCCGGAGATATCCGGAAAAAACCAAAAAATTAGAAATTTGTTTTATTTATTTCCTGGTCTTATTTAAAATCGGATTTTAAAATAAATTGCAATTTTGCATATGCCACTTTTTCTGCTCTATCCAATGGTGGTATTTTATTTGATGTGCGACGTTTCGTTTTCGTAGGACTATCATCAACTTCATTTTTTTAAATACGGTTCCGATATTCTAATATTAAAATTTAAAAGCCAACTTTAATACAAATTTAATGATGTATCACACATTAAGGTTTATTCTTAGTACGGACCTGTATTTTTAGAAATTTGATAAAAATAATTAATTCCTTATTTTAAGTTACCAAATTACTTTAATAAACGAAGCAGAATTTATCGAAAACCACCAACATCACTTACTAACAGTATTTAAATACGGTCCTGATATTTTAATATCGAAATGTCAAAGCCATTTCTTTTTAATTTACATTATTGTTTAAAACGGTTATACGGCACTCTATTTTTTAGAATTTGGTTAAAAACAGTGAGCTCTTACTTTTAAAAACAATCCATTAGTTTAGTAAAAAATAATTACTTAAAAATGCCCAATCAATAAATAATAAAATACATAATTAACTTATACAACGACAATTTTTATACAAACATGCTTCGGCTTTTTTTACTCAGGTAAATCTAACAACAAGCAACACATCTTTAATTACTTCTTAACTGTAATTAATTTATCTAAAATATCAGAAATAGCCTTTAAAACAAATAATTAAGTTGGTAGTAGATAATTTGTTTTTTTTAACATAGACGGTATGACGGTATGATCATTAAAGCCTTATAAGTTGTTTTGTATTTGCTCAGATTGAAATCTTACCATGAAACTGTCAATGTTAAGCAAAACAAATTATCCAGCATCAACTTAATTATTTATTTTTGGGGCTTCTTCAATACTTTAGATTACAGTTAAAAATTATTAAAGATGTTTTGCATGTTGTTAGATTTACCTGAGTGGTAAATTGCTAAACCAAGTTTCGTAGAAAAATTGTTATTATTGTTATCAATAAATGATTTTATCATTTATTGATAGTGCATTTTTAAGTTTTTGCTTATTAAATTGTTTTAAGATGTAGAGCTTACTATTTTTAACGAATTCTGAAAAGTACAGGGCCGTATTACGGTTAAACGATAATGTGAATTTGAATTAAAATTGGCTTTAAAATTTTTATATTAGAATATCAGGACCGTATTTAAATAATGTAAGCTAGTGTTGTTGGTGGCTTTTGTTTAATTCTGCATCGTTTATTAAAGTAATTTGTTAACTTAAAATACAGAGTTAATTATTTTTCTTATATTTCTAAAAATACAGGTTCGTACTAGGATTAAACCTCAATATGTGATACATCATTAAATTTGTATTAAAATTGGCTTTAAAATTTTGATAAGAAAATATCAGAACCGTATTTTAAAAAATGAAGTTATTGATGGTCCTAAAAAAACAAAACGTCGTACATCAAATAAAATACCACCATTGGATAGAGTTGGATAGAGCAGAAAAAGTGGCAATGCAAAAATGCAATTTTATTTTAAATTCCGATTTTAAATAAGACCAGGAAAAAATACAAAATATTCTTATTTTTTCGGTGTTTTTCGGATATCTCCGAAAATACTCGAAATTTTAAATCTTTTTAAACGGCATATTATTAGGCACATAAAACCTCAACTTTGTTCTCCTTTAACCGACTTCGTATCTCTTACCATTTCCAAGATGGCCCTCCTTATCTTGGACACGTTGTATACAGGTACTTGATAATGATTTCTTTTAATTCCGCATTCACAGTTTTGTCCAGTTTTTACCATTTTTCGAAAAATACCTTAACTTGGCGAATGTTTTCTTTCTAGGTCGTTGTTCAGGACCTTATCCTTTATCGTTTTCCGCTTTCCCTTTGTCTGGCAAGTGACAGCAAATCAAGATATTGGGGTTCTTCCAGTTTATCCCGATCTCCCTCAAGATGCTGAAATTTGCCGATTGTTCTTTATTCACAGGGGCGTTTGGGGTCCACCCATCTTTCGTTTGTCACCTTTACTGGGCTTGGCAACTCCCGGTAAATCGAGATAATCCCTTCTTCCTGTAATTCCCAATTTCCTCGGGATGCCTAAATTTGCTGGCGGGTTTTTTTGCTACGGGGGCGTTCAATAGGCTCTTCTCTTTAATCCCCAACTTTCTTTAGGCCTGATAAGTCTTGGCAAACCAAGTTATTTAATGTTCCTGGCTTTGTTATATGTTACCGTGCATCGTTACATCACATACAGGTTAATTATTTTTATTATGATTTATTATTTTAAATTAAAAAGACAGTCACCCTTTGGCGCCGCTAACCAGGTTACTTTTATTTCTATATTTTTTATTTACTTCAAACGGCAGGAGGTTGTTTAAAGCTAGGGTCTGCGCGTTTAGTAAAGAAGCCACCGACGTTATCATTATCTGCGCGAAATCTCCTGTTATTTCCTTATCCGGTATTTAAAATGGTATTTAAGCCCACGAAACTGTGATTCAAAGAGAGATACAAAAGATTTCGCGTAGATAATTATGACGTCGGTGGCTCCTTTACTAAACGCGCGGACCCTACCAACCGATCGTGAGTGAGTTCTAGCTTTTAGCCGGGTAATTCGGGCTTTAGTTTAGAAATTAAAGACATTGGTTAGGTTTATTTATGAGTTTATTGAAAACATATTAGGAAAAAAATGACATTAAAATATTATATTAAAGTTCCCAGAACCATGGATATCAATAATAAATTTTAAAATATTATTAAAAATAAAATTAAATTAAAAGGAAAATAAGTCCTAAGCATACATTTTTTACCAAATTAAGAGTAACATTTAATTAACTTTAAAAGTCCTTCCGACAAGGGACCCGATTTTCGACTTGGGGAGTAGAGAATGTCTGATAGAAAAGGTGTTTGCCTGCTTCTATTACAATCAAAAGAAGGCAATTTAAAATGAGATGGAAAAAACCGTTTTTTTTTTTTAGAGATTTCTACTCTTTGTGTCAAAAATCCTGCCCCAGAACTGAGCTCGATTCCGTCATACGTTATTAGTACACTTACAGAAAATCCCGAAACACGTTAGTATTTATTTTTAGGAAGACACAGTTTTGTGTCAAAATATACTTGTCCAGTGTAATCCCTTCCCCCCACCAACACAAACGACAAAAATTTTAAATGAAAAGGGGGTGAAATGGTACATTATCTCAAAAGGGTTTTAATTTTTTTTTCAACAGACTTTAGTTTTTTTCAAAATCGATTTAGTATTTTCCGAAAAAATGTATCTTGCAAACGATACACTTTTCGACAATGGTAAAGATAGGTTAGATGATTGTATTTTGGACCAAGGAATATGCGGTTACACTTTGTACAGACCTTTTAAATATATCTTGTATTTAAAATGCTCAGAATTTTGGGAGGCTAATCAATGTCTTGGGGGGCTAAGCACTCCCTGGCCCCCTATTTGCGCCCTGCTTACTAAGTGCCCAAATATTCATAAAAAAATATTGATCAATTTAAAAGTTAAGAGAGAGAGGTCCTGACTTTAGAGAAGCTCAACACACAGTGTATCAAAATTGGTAGTAAGTTGGGATATTAAAAACTATAAGTTATAGAAAAATGGTTAAATGGGGTAAGAATCGTGGTCCATTTAACCGTAATCCAATGGCGTTTGATGACGACTGTGCCTTGTTTGGGTTTTGAGTTATTTTGAAAAAACTGAAAATATGCATTTTTAAAAAGTGCTGTAACTTTTTTGTTAAAAAAATGTAATCTGAAAAAACATTACAAGGACAGCAGCTTTTGGAAAGCAATACATTTTCAGTGTTCAGATTTTTATTTTAACTTTTTAGGTTTTAAAATACCATCGGTAACTTTGGTATTTTTATAGCGGTCATTTTTTTTTTGTCCATTTCAAAAAAGTTGTTCTTTTCTTTAAAATAATGTATAACACTTTAGAATTTTTTTATTTTATGTCAAATTCTTAATTTTGTTATTTTGCTATAGTTTGCGATGAGTGCAAAAGTCATTAGCTCTAGAAAAATTGTACATTAAATTACTATCAAAGACCCATGTTCGGAAGAGTAAATGCAAGTTTATTTCTAACTTTATAAACTTATACCCAAACAAGAACAATATTTACCTTGTTTGTATCGGAAAATAATAATATATAATATTAATATCACTAAAATAGGTTCATGTGCTGAAAACAGTTATTTTTTAATTTTTCCTATCCATAACATACAAAATAAAATGATATTCTATAAAACACACACACACAATTGGAAACTAAAGTATACTTACATAATAATTTTTAAAAACACAATGTTATGCGCTTACTCTTATTACCAATGTATTTATATGGTCTTCAAAGAAAGGTCAAACAAAAAAGTTAAAAAATTAAAATTAAAATAAAAAACATTAAAACATATTTTGCTGGCCATCTTACATTTTTATTAACATATTTTTAAAAGGGATCTTGTACCTAATAATTTTTAAAATAACATATAAAAAAAAAATGGCAAAAAAACTCTATAATTCGAAATGGTTGAATGGTAATAAGTGTAACAACAGTGTTTTTCCTGCATTATTATGTAAGTAAAAAAGTTTTGAGCACATACACTAATTTCTGGTAGAAACTTAATAGTTTTGATATTATTATTTAAATATTTTAATGTGCCGAGTCACACAAGGTAAATATCCGTCTATGTTTAGGTACATAAGTTTATAAAGTTAGGAATAAATCTGCATAGACTTTCCCATTATAGGTCCCTATGAGGAATTAAATGGAAATTGTTTCTAGAGCTGATGACATCACAGTCATGGCCAACTCGGAAAAAAAAATAATTTTAGCGTTTTGATATAAAAATTAAAAATTTGTATAAAGTGTTATACATCATCTTAAAACTTTTTTTTTAAAACATGAAAAAAAAGATAATGCAGCAAAACCGGACTTTAAAATTAAAATCAATATAAAAATACATAAAAAAATTGTCACGGCACTGGTTTACATATTTTAATTTTTTTTAATAAAAAAAGTTATAGCTCTTTTAAAAATGCACATTTAAGTTTTTTTTGAAATAACTTAAACACCAAACAAATATAGCAATTATTAAAATGGCATTAAATTAACGTTAAATAGCCCTATATCTCTATATCTCATATAGTTTCAATATACCAATACATTTCTTACAAACACATGAAGTAGGGGCGCGAAGTGGAAGTTGCAGGGCGGTACAAGGCAATTCGGAGAATTATTGGCAGTTTTAAGAAAATATTGGGGCATTGTTAATTAGAAAAAAAAATTATTAAATTGCATAGTTTGTATGTTTTGGATATATGTTTTTTTAACCGTTTCTAACTATATTTATGGTTAATTTTGCATGACCGCTTTTAAACCTAGAATATTTAAATATTTTCTGTCATATTTCAATCATTTTAAGGTAGAAGGCAAGGCCTTATTGTATGCAGGAATTGTCCTAAACAGACACACTCATATACTACTTGATTTAAATGTATTGGTGTAGGTTGGTGTTAACGTCTAGTAGTAAAGTCAATATGGTTTAGAGGTCGTCGTTAAAAGGACTGAGAAATTTGCAGAAAGTAATATATTTAGGTAGAAAAAGTCGTTTTAGGCAGTAAAAAAAAATCTATTTTATTACTTAATAAGCGATAGATCTTGTAGTGGTTACGTACCAGTATCAGTAAGGACACACTCCCACACAATAGTAGGGAAGACCAGAGGAGGATTTCGGCTAGCTACAGCGCGGCAGATTAATAATATATCCGGTGATACTTTGTACCCAGTTAAGTATTTGCACCAAATACGTGTCCCTTATACAGGGCCAATTATAAAAACAAAAATATATCCATCAGAAATAGCCGAGCGACGGATTAAGATATGCTAAACAGTGTATATTCCACCAATCTGACAATTTGAGAGTGACCTAAAAAAAAGCGGGAGGGCTACAAAGTTATAAAAAAAAAAACGTCGTGCATTCCCAGGCAATGGTTATTATTTTTTTCTTTTTTAAAATTTTGAAGAAACTGATTAAAGGATATTAAAAAATATATCGAACAATTTCCACAAGCCAGAAATAATAACTGTATTTTATTGATATATACAAGGGTGATTCAAAAATCAATCACGAAACTTAAGGGAGGTGATTTTACTTGACAAAATAGGTGTAGAGCTTCATATACATTTTTTTCAAAATGTCATTCGTTTTGAGTTACAAGCCGTCAAAGTTCAATTTTTATTTTGTTTTTTTGCCATATTGCATTTATTTTTAACCAATCCAGTTGATATTTGGCACACAAATCGAGCTTTGCAAATTTTAAGACAAAAGTATTTTTACTTACCGCCAGAGAGCACTTTACCTAAAATTTATTTACATCATACCTTTTTTATTTTGACAGATATCGCAAAGCTGGGGCGCCATTTTATAGACAATCGAAAACTAAAAAAAAGTACTCTTTAATAAGCCTCACCGTTTAGGCACCAATAGACATCAAGTTTTTCATCATTTTCAATCAAATTACCTACATACATACAGGGTGTCCAGTAACTCAACCGACAAACTTAACCAAATGATTCTACAACAAAAAATAAGAAAAAAACTTCATATAAACATATGTCCTAAACGTCTTACTTTTGAACTGCGGGGTGTTAAAAATTATTATAATGTTTTTTTTTAATATTTAACACACCGTAGTTCAAAAACTTATTTTCTGTTGTAGAATCGCCCCGTAAAGTTTGTCGGTTGAGTTACTGGACACCCTGTATGTATGTAGATAATTTGATTGAAATTGATGAAATTTTTAATGTTTATTGGTGCCTAAACGGTGAGGTTTATAGACTTTAATAAGGAGTACCTTTTTTTAAGTTTTTGATTGTCTATAAAATGGCTTTGCGATATCTGTTAAAGTAGAAAAGTTATGATGTAAATAAATTTTAAATTTTTGGTAAAATGCCCTCTGGCGGTATTTAAAAAAGTACTTTTGTCCTAAAATTGTAGAATCTGCAAAGCTCGATTTGTGTGCCAAATATCAACTGGATTGGTTAAAAAATAAATGCAATATGGCGAAAAACCAAAATAAAATTGAACTTTGACGGCTTGTAACTCGAAAACGAATGAGATTTTGAAAAAACTTTATATAAAGCTCTCCCTTTAGTTTGTCAAGTAGAATTACCCCCTTAAGTTTCTTGATCGATTTTTGAATCACCCTGTATATTTAGAAATCTATAGCCGCTTCCCCCACCGATAAAAATGTATACATTATACATTATATAACATTTTCTTTTTATCTTTAAAACTTGCAACCCAATAGATCTTTATGATGATCAAGTAAATACCCATTTAGCATCGTGGGTTCCCCAGCTACAAAAAGGGTAATTTTAAGAGGTAAATCCCATATAACATTTTTTGCCGGCGTTGTACATTTAATTTACTGGCATTGCCAACACTCTTTAATGGCAAGGCATTGGCAAAAAGGTATCAAAAAGACGCGAAAGTGGGCAATTGGCCGTTATTAGGCCACGTGTTGCAGATAATGTGATGGCATCCGTCATTAATAATTTATGATGAAAAAATGCGTTTAGGATGATGGCATCCATCATTAATAAGTTATGCCAAAAAATGCGTTTAGGATGATGGCATCCATCATTAATAAGTTATTGGCAAAAAATGCGTTTAGGATAATGGCATTTATCATTAAATAAGTATTGCAAGTTTTATAAGTTGAATCTCCCAAAAGTTAAATAACATATTTAGAATTTTGTAATTGAAAAAATGAGAAAAAAGGCAGGAAAACTTTATCAATAAAAAATTACATAATATAAATTTTTATACCGTAACAATAAACCAAAAAAAAATAAAATAAAAAGTATGTAATAAAATTTAAAAAAAGATAGTAAATCAAAAGAAAACACTTCAAAATAGTAAGTATTTAAGGGACACTTACACTCAATTTTCGGATCCAAAACATAGGGAGAAATATTTTAAAGGAGTTAAATGTCAAAAAAAAACTATTAAATATATATATTTTTTTTTATTAACACGTCTTTAAAACTTTTAATAAGGCAACTCCCTGATTTCATATAATTTTTTTAGGTAACTACAAACTTTTTAGCTCCTAACAGTCTACTTGAATAACCCGCCTTCTTGACTAGCCATCACCAATTAATTACACAACACACACTAATTAGGTAATGAATACACTTAATTATGTCTACTAAAAACTCTTTTCTTTAAGAAAGAAACTAAAAAGCTAGAAAACCACGTAGAAAACAATTGCACAAACCGGCCAAACAAAAGGAAGGTTGCCTCATCTGTCAAATTGTCAAATCTTGTATTTCGGCTAAGCGGGAAATTTGAATTTATCACCTTCGGTTGAAATCGTCGAAATTAACCCAGCTAATTTTACCATCATTTTATATTTATTCTCTCAAAAATACATAATAAACATTTTGTTTGACTTAATTTTTATTTGCATGATTTGTATCAATAAAATGTTAGGAAAAGGCCATTTCCTTTAAATTATGTAAAAAAACATAAAATAATGTTGTTTAGCCTTCATTATAAATAAAACAGATCAAAAAAATGCTTGAATGTTAGTTAAATACCAATGTTAATAATATGGTTTGAAAAGTATGAATATGCGTTGAAGGTTTGCCTTTAGAAATCCAATATTTATTTGCCTGCAACAAAAAGGCATGCTTTATTTAATCAGGATTGGTATGCCGCCATTTTTGTATGCTTGCCGGCAATTCGCCTGCATGTAAAATTTATTGGCAATTGAGTGTTTATTTAGGGTTAACTTTTTAATGAGTATTAGATGTTGGCATAATATTGCCACCAATTGCCAATGCTTTACCATCAATGCCAATATGAAAAATGTATATTGCCGGCAAATAGTGTTTGCTGGGTGTTCTTAGTCTAATAAACAAAATGGGTAATGAAAGAGATTAAACAACTTTTTATCATTTTATTTATTTTATGTAAGATTTACATCTAAACAAAAATAAATCGTATAATAAATAGCGATAAACGTTATTATATATATTGCAAAGCGCTAAGCATCCGTTCGATATAGACCATAAAAATGGTCAGTGTAGATATATACAAAAAAAATCTCTCAGGTCGACCTGCATCGTTCGAAGGAAGTCTTTCCATGTTGGGCTGGTGTCCGGAAACCAGCTATTCTGAGTCTTATATTCCCTTTGAGTCTCGTCTACATGTGTAATTGTATATATTATAAAAAAATATTTAAAAAATACCCTTCAAAAATAAGCCTTATTTAAAGCTAAACTTTACATATTAAAACTAATCACCTTAAGTTGCGCAGTATCTTTTTTAATAAGCAGGGATATCCTTGTTTATATTTCTTTAGTTATATTTTGTATAGTTTAAAGTATAGTACAATAGTCTTAATCAATGTTATTTAAGATCAAAATCTAATATTTTTGAGAAAATAATACTATTAGATGTTGGAAAAATCATAAACTGTCCAGGCCTGTTAAAATCATACTCTTTTCTCAAAAACACTAATTTTGAAAAACATGGAAAATAGTGTCTAAAGAAAAAACCTCTTGCCTTAGGCAAGAGGAATCCTTTTAAACAAACCATTTCCAAAAATTTGTGCTATTGATTTTGAAGATTGATTAAGAAATAAATAGTAGTATAGTAATGATGGTTCTAAGCCATTGTAAGGGTACCGGCGCCCATTCCGAAACCAACTCCTTTAGGACCGAAATGGCGACCATAGCAACCTCTGCAGAAGATTTCGCCGTTGGGGGCATCGTTTTGATTGGTGGAGTCTAGGGAACGGCCACAGTCAGGCACAGCTGAAGCACCTATAATACAATAATGAAATAAATAAATAAATAAATAGGTAAATAAATAAATGAATAAGTAAATAAATAAGTATAATAATTTAAATATTTAAAAGCATTTTATTTTAAATATGGTACAATATTCTTTAGAATTAGTTTTTCTTTACAGACCGTTTACATTTAAAGATTTTTCTTTAAAGTAAACACGACTCGAAAGTAGGAATTCTACGTCACTTGAGAATGAGAAGATAAAACCACAAGAGACTGCATAAGAGAAAAATTTTTAGTGTCGTTTTTGGTTTTTTTATTTTTCATTTGTATTTCATATGATGCAGCTTTATTAAAAAATAATCATAAAGCTATAATTTTTTTTTTTTTGATCTCATGTATATACAGTTTTTAAAGGACTTTTTAACTGGAGTGTTTTACACTGGCAAGATGCAATAGCAAGGTGCTGTTTTCTACTGACAAAACTTCTACCTGCTCCTACCTTAATATACTGAATACAATTGAATTTCAGAACCAAAATTCGGTGAGGTTGAAGTAAAAAAGGTAAAAAACTATTGCTGTTTTACATGCAAATAAAAGGTTAAAATTCTCGTTAAATATCTTGTTTAATATAAATATAGGAGTAAATTAATAAATAACAACTTTATTAAGGTAAATAAAAGAGATAAATCTAAGAAAAAACACTTTAATATTAATGAAAACCATTTTAAAGCGAAATATTTCTTATGTGTTATTTAGGATTGTTGCTTTTTGGCAATTTTGTTTAGGACATTTTTTTAAACCTGTCGGCCTATAGTTTTGCTATACATGTTATTTACCAAACTGCCAAGCAACAAACTTTTATCCAATCAAAATTTTGCCCCCAAAATTTCCTTTTTATGTTATTATGCACGAAAAAAAAATTATTAAAATAAATTTAAATTTTTACAATATTTAAACAAGACTTTAAAATAGTATTAAAATATGGCCACAGCCTTGTATTTAAATGGATATTTGTTAGACAAATAGTATTTTCTTTACTTAAAAACTTGTTTATTGTTCGTAAAAAAACAATTTACAAAATAAACATAAATAAAGCAGTATTTACACATAATATTGCAGTATTGTGTCTTGCGAGTATGTCAAAGCAATAACGTTGTGTTTAGATATACCTTTAGTTTTGGTAAATATATAAAGTGCTACATTAAAAAAAAAAAAAAAAAAAAAAAAACTTTAGCTTACCACGACTAATCAAAAACATTCTGTATATTATTTTTCTAAAGCTTCTAGGTCATGACATATTTTACTGTTACGTTACATTCCTAATACACTGTATAAATAGGCATATCTTACCTCTTATGCCAGACTCCATTCTTGCTGATCATTTGCTCCGCAGCGAAGACGGCGTATCCGCATCTTTTGCATCCACCTTGTCCAGGGCACGACGTGGTCCGCTGTTAGGGCGTGCGTCGTGGATGACGGGGGCGTCTCCACCAGCTGACATTAAAGTGGGAGAGTGACCGAAGCCGAATCCCTTGGGTCCGAAAAGTCTGGCATAGCAAGCACGGCAATGGACTTCCTTATCGGGACCATCGCAAGCCAAAGTGGAGTCTAATGGACGGTGACACTCGGCGCAGTTGAAACACTTTTTGTGCCACATCTGTAAAAAAGTATGTTACTTTTAGGATATACATAATCTTATTCTTTATTGATAACTCATGGATTTTTTAAATTATTCTGTTATGTAATTAAAAAAAAAAATACAGTAAGAATTTTAAAAGCCCTTATTTTCTACCATCTTTTAATAAGACAAGATATCGAGATCGGGTAAAATTTAGATAAAAGAGTGTCACCTAAACAACTTAAGCCTAATTTTCTCCTATATTGGTATGAAAACCAAACCGACCTCCTTAGCAAATTAGTACGTATAATCCCCTCCACTAATCTATTATGTATTCTCCCGCAATTCACCGCTACAACAAGCGCCTATTTAAGCAGAACGAGATCAAGGGCTGCCGGTTTCCCACTTCCGTCTTTCGTTGGATCGCACCTCGGATATTTACCATGCTTTTAATTCCCTATGGCCGGCGAGTTGGTTTCACACCTGTATGATCCCACGGCTTAGCGACAAAGGGCACTTTTTTTTGAATCGCTAAAATCTGATTTAGCATTTTGTATTTAAAATTCGTTTTTTTTTTAAATTTGTATTAACAAAAGGTCAAAAACTTACGTCACTAAAATTTTAATCTAATTAAAGAAACAATCAGTAGTTATAATTTTTAATAAAAGTCAACAACAAATTTTATATACAAAATATCATATCAGATTTTAGCGATTTTGTCATGCATTAAAATTACTTTTATTTTTAGACGAAGACTGTTGTACGAAAAATAATAAGAGACGGAATTAACTCCAAAATAAATGATTATTTTAGAAATAATATTGTTTCACGTACTATTTTTTTAAAATATTTAATACAAATCGTGTTTAAACGCCACTGGCATTTTTGTTTTAAAGCAAAAAAATGTAATGTAATGATTTAAAGAAGTCCACAAAAATTTTGTGGACATATCTAAAGTGTTAGAGAAGTTGTGTTAAAAAGGCATTTTTTCTTAAAACTTTAAGACTCTGTATTTCAGAAAACAAAGCATTTTTGAATATAATATTATTTAAAAAATGTTTTTATTTTCTTGCATTCTATACTGTGTTAAAAGAAATATATATTATTTTAAAAATAACCCTGTATAAATCGGGTAAAAATATATAAAAAATCTTACCGTTCCCTTGGCTAATTGTTGTTCAGCTGCAAATACTGCACCACCACAACGAGGGCAACCTTGGCCAGGTGGAGCCTTGATGGAAGTAGTATCAGGGTTGTAGAATGGACGACCTCTTGAAATTTCTTCTTCACTGAAACAAAATTTTTCCTTATGAAAAAAAAAAAAGCTGGTACTATTTGTTGGATCATAGACATTTTATATTTAAATAAATACTTAAATAAAAAAAGCATCAAACATTTTTTAATAAAACAAAATATTAACAAATCATTGCTTTCTTAAAATTTGTATGTTCTAGACCGACAGTATACAAAATTTAACTTTATAAGGTATCAATAATAGAAAGTAACACAAACAGTGTATTTTGACAGTATGATATGACGAAGTTAAATGCTATTTAGTTACACTATTTACACTTTAAATTTATGTCATATACTAAAGTTAGGGCGTGCAATTTAAACTCTTTGACTGACAAATTGTGTAAAAAGTGTCGAGGTTATGTAAAATTATTTGAAAATATTTTTTTACGTAAATAACCGTTTTACTGTTTTTATTATAGGTAAACCTTCGATCGAAAATACCGAATAATAAAAACATTCAAGTGTTTTTTTTTATTTTCCTATTGAACATATTTCAGTGCAAAATTTATTATTATTTTGTCAAATAATTTTTCAAAATATTTTGCAAAAGAAAATAGTAACGGCCAGTACATTAATCTTTTTTTAGTGAAAGTGTGAAAATATATTTTTAAAATAAAATAGTTTATATTAATGACCTATACCTCTAAAAATAAGTGACGTAAATAAGTGATATTTCTTTTGTTTAAAAGAAGTTTCCCCAAACTTTTAAAGATCCTTTATTAGTGTACTAGTAAATATGTCCTGTTTGACACTAACTTAAATAAAATTTGGTTAATTGTTACCTTAAAATAGAAACATAAACAACTAATACATTAAAAAAATATTTTAAAAAAGTAGGCCTATATAAAATACATGCTAAAAACTCTTAAATAAAAGCCGTTAATTTATATTTTTTTAGTTGTAAAGAAAATACTATAATAACAGTTAATCTTTTTGTAAGACACTTGTCTATGTTGTTCAAGTACAAGTGTTATTTATGTTTTTCTTTTAATTTTATTGATTTTTGTGTTACCTAAATTATAATAGTTAAACTAAAAAACAATGAATATACAGTGCATGTCCAAATTTAGGACCCCCTCTCAACTTTTTAATTGTTTGTTTTTTTATAAAAATTTAAGTGAGACAACATAAACCAAATTTTAGACAGGAAATGACAGATAAATGTTAAACTGACAGCTGGGCGCCATTTAGAAAAGAAACATTAAATGGAAAGGGGGTCTTGTGGCACATCATTTTAAAGCTCCTGACGAGTACTTTATAACCTTAAAATATAAAGTCAACACCTTTACCTACTACAAAATGGCGGTACTTTGAAAATTACCTGAATATCTTATTCACACACACACTTAATGTGGTATTTTCTTAAAGCTCTTTAGTAGTTAGGTAGAACTACCGGTGTAAGAATCAATGTTCCGAAAATTATGAAACTTAGCATACTGGTACTTTATAGTAACAATATCAACCAGTTAAATTTACAAAGGTCTACAGAAAACTAAAAAAAGTTATAAATATTATAAAATAATTGCTTTTAACATTGATCTTTATAAAAAATCGCAGATTTTATTTTATTTCAAAATAACTGATGTTCAGATTTTGGCTTATTAAAATCCGACCTTCAGAGCTTGTGATAGGAGTAATTAATAAATAATTTAGAAAAATATGCTATGTGACTAACATGTGGCAACGTCGAAAGGTTACGATGCGCCCAAAAAGTTTATTGAATACGGTATATGGGGACATAAAATTGATGGCAGTCCAATTTTTTTGGTTACAAGATCCAATAAGTGATAATAAATATCCCCGCAATATTTAGAAAACATTTTTTTCGAGTGTTTTTAAGTGACAAGCATAATCCGATCCATCCATATTTACGTTAGTTTGACACGTTAGGTGACAGAAACTCTCCATGTTTATCCTTAAATTTATGTGCTACTTGACCTTGTTTTACAAGTTTGTTATAATTTGTTTCATAAAAAATACCACATTAGGTGTATCTAACTTTATTAGATTTGGAAATACGGCCATCTAAATGAGGTATTCAGGTAATTTTTAAAGTACCGCCATTTTATAGTAGGCAAAGGTATTAACTTTATATTACAAGGTTATAAAGTACTCGTCAGAAGCTTTAAAATGATGTGCCACAGACCCCCTTTCCATTTAATTTTTCTTTTTAAAATGGCGCCCAGCTGTCAGTTTGACATTTATATCTGTCATTTCTTGTCTAAAATTTGGTTAATGTTGTCGTGAAAATATACCAGATAATTCAAAAGTTAAGAGGGGGTCCTGATTTTAGAAAAGCACTGTATTTATTTCTAGTATACGATAAACTTTTAAACTTTTATCATAATAAAAACGTTAAAACGTCATCATCCTACATTTTATTAAGATATTTTAAAAATAACTTACGTCAACCCATCTGTCTGCAAAAAGCCACTGCCGCAGGCAAATCCGTAACCATGAGGTCCCCATTTCTTGCCGTAGCAGGTCTTGCAGTAAACATCACGATCAGGACCATCGCATGCATTGATTGAATCGAGGGTTGAATGACAGTCGTGACATTTGAAGCACTTGCGATGCCATGGGCGGCCCTTGGCAAGCACTTCTTCAGCGGCAAAGACAACTCCTCCGCAACGGGGGCATCCTTGGCCTGGTGGGGCCTTGATACAGGCGGTGTCAATAACGGTGATTTTAGGTGCTTGACCGCTAAAATAAGGTTAATGAATTTATAAGGATTCAATTAAGCACATGGTAGTTTAAAATACTTTTGCTGAATTATAAATCTTTATTATAATTTATAATAGTACAAATATTTTTATTATATAAGTATGCTATGGTATGTGTTCTTTTATTGACCTGCACCCTGTATGGTTTATTTAAAAGATATATCTTAATTTAAAAAAAATGTGTGCCAAATAAAATTTATGCGTTAATTTCGAAATATATGCAATAGGCCAAAGTATTAAAAACCTCAGCATTATTGGGTCGACATTTTTTTAATAGTGCTATGTAACTTGGTGTAAATATGGCTTTTTGCCCTACATCGTTATTTATCCCATCTTTATATAATCACATTAATAACAAGATTTTTTCTGGCATTAAAAAATAAAAAAAAATCTGCATTTTGAAAAACAAATTCCTATAGTTAAATTCTAGAAAAGATGCAATTGCTCAAACAATATTATTAAATATAAAATTATGAAACATTTAAAAAGTTAAAACGTTAAATCACGCCAAAAGTAAAATTAAGTTTAAACAAGTTTGTCTTTAATATTTCCCATTCAACAATTTTGCCATTTCTTCGGGTTTTAAGATATTAACATATACACTACTAACCTGGAACACTCTGTATAGATAAGAGTGTACCAAAACAGTAAAACAAATTTTTTGCTGTAACCCAAAATAATTTTAAAGGATTTCTAAACAAATGTCATGTTAAAAGCCCAGCTCAAAATTTTTTATTTTAGGAGGTTTTCCATGGTTCTTTTAATTTTTCTGTATTAATAACATAAGAAAACGGGTTTTTATTACTATTTACCCTGCAAGCTGTAAAGAAATTAATTTAACAAAAAATAAATAAATGAGTCAATAATTTGTCACAAAAAGTTCTTTTAAGTAAAGTTTTTATCTTCAGTATTTTATTTTTATAGAGATTTAAATATGAAACTTCTGTTTTTTTTGCATATTTTGGAAAACTGTTAGTGTTGGAGAAAAAAGTTAAATAGCAGATTTGTAGTACGTCCAAAGTTCTATAAAAAAGTCCAAAACGTAATATAAATCGCAGCCAGGTCACAGGCTCTTAAATACTGATTTTTTTAAGTTTTTGCTCTTCTTAAAATGAATGTAATATTACCATTAACTGTTAATAAAAGCAAAAACTTAAAAAAAATAAGTATTTAAGGGCCTTTAGCTTGGTTGTATTTAATAATATGAAAAAGTTGACTAAAATCTTTTAGAGGGTTTTAGACGTACCTACCACAAATATTTTACTGACCGTTTTTTCCAACATTAATAGTTTTGCAAAAAAATGCAAAAACTAAAAATTTTAGATTTAAAGCCCTTTAAAAAAACAATATTAAACAGGGTACAACAAAAAAAGAAGCAAAACACTTAAAAGAATAAAAAATGTTGAAACACACATGCATGCAAACTAACACAACATTAAAAGAATATTAATGTTGAGTACCTTTGCCACTCAGCATCCAAAGCATCTGACATAAGCCCGAGGAAGAAACCACCTGCATGGCCAATGCCGCGCGGACCAAAGCGTTGAGCATAGCAAGCTACACATAAACGTTTTATTTTATTAGCTTTTAGCCGCCAAATACGTTGCCTAATGGTCTTTAAAGAGCTCAAAAATACTAGTTAATATTTTTTTTAACTACTTTTTAAATTAAAAATTCTTTGATCCTACGTAATTTTACACGTTTCCTTTGTTCTGTTTGGATGCTAATCTAAAAATTACCTGTTAGTTGTGAAATTTTTTACATGTGATGGCTTGCATGATAATTTTGTTTGCTATTTTACCAAGTTATTTTTATTTTTTTAACTTTAAATAAAAGAACTGATGGGGTCTGGGAAATTCTTGGTCAAAATAGAATGATGCAAAAACGGAATTTTTTTGTAACATATACATAAAACCACTAGCTAAATTAAACAAAATTTATTCTTATTTAACGATGTTGCCCCTTACCCTAAATGATTTTAGCAATATTTTTAAACATTTAATTTTTCTTTTCCTTACATTTTTAGTTGCAGGAATTTTGTTATTTTATTTTTGTAATTAGGTAGGCAAGGTAGCCCAATGGTATATAAGTAAGTTTTTTTAAATATTAAATAAAAAAATATAAGGAAGTTTATTTAAGACAGCGAAAAAAATTGTAAAACTAAAAACGAATAAATCACTAACTTATCTCTGTAAAGAGATTTTTCTTAAGACTTGATTTTACATTTTAAATAGGTAATATCAATCCTAATCTATAAAATGTTTAATAGTATGATGTATTATTAAACTCTTTTAAGAGAAAAGGTTGTGTTTCTTGGTAAAAATGATTATAAAGTATCTTCTCTTAGCGTCAAACTAATAAATATCTCTATTGCGTACTTAGTTTTTATGGAAATATACGGGACCACTGGAGAAACATACTTTTTAAAGCACAATTTAAGATAATTACAAAGTATAATCACTACACTACGCAGGTCACACAATATTATATTATTTATTGTTTTTATATTACATTTATTTACAATGAGTTTTATATTAAAACATATTTTAAGCTCTTTAAAGGCCCTTTGAATTATTGCCTAAAACACAAACATAATACCGTTAAGCATCTGTATTTATTTACCTGATGGAAAATGTGTCACTTTGCAAGGTACCACCACCTTGACCATAACCATAACCCTTTGGTCCAAAGTTCTTTCCGTAACAAACTACATAATACGACAAAACAAATTAATATTACAATAACCTTCGTCGTACGGTGCGGGGTACAAACGTACCCCAGAGTCACAGATTTCAGGATATTTTCGTAAATTTTAAAATTTTTGCTTTGCCGATTTAATTTATTGTCAATTGGTAACTTCTATATATTTTTTTGGTAATTTACTAATATTAACCTTATACTTTTTATATAAAAAAATTAAAGGCGACGTGGGGTACATACCCCGCACCGTATTTCCAGGTGCTCTTTTTAGACACATGTTTTGCATGCGCGACTCAAGTGTAGGTGGCGTTTTCGTCTAATTCGAGTCGGTTTTACGTTTGTGCTCGTTAGTACTCTGGTCGATGACAATGTTTGGACAACTATTAGATATTTCCGGAATAAATGCATTTGTTTTATGGAGTTTAAAATTTCCAGATAAACTGGTTAGTAAAGATAGCCGTAGAAAATTTCTGCTGGCTC
This sequence comes from Listronotus bonariensis, assembly GCA_014170235.1. Taxonomy (NCBI): domain Eukaryota; kingdom Metazoa; phylum Arthropoda; class Insecta; order Coleoptera; family Curculionidae; genus Listronotus; species Listronotus bonariensis. The sequence goes on from JACEGR010000788.1 coordinate 130,719, forward strand.
TCTAATAAAAGATAATGCGTTGAGGAGATTTAAAACCAACAAAAATATGCATAAAAGTCTTAGAAATTACATTATTGATATTTTTCCTGAGTTAGACAATACAGATGTAGAAGAACAACAAAAAGTAGAACAGTCTACTCCCAGGCGCTGTTATTTATGTGAATGAAAAAAAAGATGCAGACAAATGTTCTGTCAGTGCAATCGTTTTGTGTGTGTTTTACACTCTAAAAAACAAATTATGTGCGTGGAATGTCAAAACATAAAAAAATAGACTTGTTCTTTATTCTTATATTTTCAAGCTTGTTTTTTTATTGTAACCAATATTTTTTAAGTTTTTTTGTTAAATGTTCGTTTAAATAAATATTTGATGTTTAATATGGATTTTTTTAAATTAAGAAAAAAAAGTTTAATTAGAAAAGCAGAGAAATATTTTTATACATGGGGTACAAATGTACCCCGCAACGTATTCTGTATAATTTTTTAAGCACCGTACGACGAAGGTTAAAACAAATGCACATCTGTGGCACTTACTTTAAATATGCTTGGATATAAAAATTTTATAGAAAACAATATAAAGAAAAATAAGTTAATTTATGATACAACAAATCGTTTTTTTAAATTATGTTTTACAGTATACAGAGTGTCCGAAAAGGTAAGGTCATAAATGATAGGGCTGATAAAGTAAGCGGGAATAATATTGGTACTAATTTTAGGATGTGATCGTGTGTCATGAGATGCCAATTTTGAATATGAAAGTTTTAGCCCATTACTTCTGGTTTAACCGAAAGTGATAAAAACTTTGATATTTTAAATAAAACACCTTTTTTTATTTAATTTTTTCAAGTAATTCCAAACAGTAAACCTTCTGTATACCCATAACCCATGTCTTTTATATTTGGAGAAAACGGAGTTTGGAAAGAACTCTTTGTTTGACCTCCGGACAGTGCGGACGTGCGTAGAGGACTACGAAGTTCTTCCCGGCGTGGCGGCTAGAGGTGTCGTACGAACGTTTTTACCTTCGGGGATCAAGGAAAGATTCACGCTAAATTGATGGCATCTTTCTTCTGGATCTAAGCGCTGTGAGCGAAGATTCCTATAAGCTGATGGTATCCTGTTTGGTGGTGAACACGAGGTATTCCTCAAATGGCGGGAAATAGATGGGCGTGCCATGGGAACTGTCAGTAGTGAAAGTGAAGGTTATACGTAACACCAGTAGCAGATCTTGGTTTGACAGCCAACAATTTATGCACTGCATCGATTGTTGAATTGTTTGTTTTCTTTTTGGAATTTCTGGGAGCTACGAGCTCGATTATCCAGATTTTCCGCCGACGAAGCCCGGGAAAGCATAGTCCGGAAGGTGGAGAGTGGTGGATTGGACCTGAAGGGACCAAAACCAAGAAAAAAAATAGAAAGAGAGAGTTTGGGAAGGTCCGAACAATCTTACAATAAACAGTTTTATAATAGTATTGCAATAGTTTTATGGTTATGGGTATATTATAAGTTTTATATCAGGAATAGCTTAAATAATTTTAATCTTGGAAAATAAATAGGGTGTGTCATTAAAATAATTAGGGTTATCATATTTAGAAAATGTATTATAATGGCCTCTTTGGTATAATCTTAAAAAAAAACTATTTTAAACATTTTAAATTTTTGTGATTATGATTGGTCCATTTTGTTTTTCATAAAACTGCTTAAATTCAAGACTTAAGCAAATATTTGTGAGTATCGAACAAAAAGGAAAGAGAAAAAAATCAATGATATTGAAAGCTATTGAAGATGCTATTTATCATATTTAATTACATTGTAATTTGATTTGGTATGTAATGTTTATAAATATTTTAATAAATTTTAGGTGTTTAATTCTGGTAAATAGTATTTTTCAATTTTCAAAAACTAACCTTATGCCAAAAAATATTTTTCTAAAGAGAAAACTACTCTCTTACCTTTGCAGTAGATGTCCTTATCAGGACCTTCGGTAACGTTAACAGAATCGAGTCGTTTGTTGCAGTCGCCACATTTGAAACAAGATTTGTGGAACGCCTTAAAACAAAACATATATTCTCAAAAACAACATACATACGAACGGGGACAATATATAAAATTGTTCAATTATAAATTTAATGATTTTATTTATTTATAATTTTTTTAAACTTAATTACAAAAATTCCAAATAATATTTATAACTGGACCTTTAAATATACTCATAAATATACAGATAAACAGAGGATGACGTCACAAGGTGCATGTCAAAAACAACTTAAAAAAACATGCTGGACCCATAAAACAATGTCGCATACCATTGCAATATACAAAACCATCAGGTCCGTCACAGTGTGACGTCGAATCCAACCATCTTTCACAGTTTCCACATCGAAAACAAATTTTGTGCCAGCCCTGTGTTATAAATTATTTTTATTATTATTTGACAACAACATTATTTCTGGTTCCTAATAAGGTTTTGCTTAAATAGGAACCAAATGACTAAAAATACGCGTTATTATATTTTAGCAAGTAGTTATTTTAAGTGGATTTTTTTACAACTAAAAGTAAAACATTTTTGTGAAATCTTTTCTGTACCGCACCAAATGTTCTTCAAAAATATGTATTGGATCTTATTATTCTTTTTTTTATTGTTGTAAGAAAAATCCAAACTCGGAAAATAAAATTGAAAAAATAGTTCAATGTTTTAAGCCCGATTACATGGAATAAAGTTATTTGGCAACAATTTACGAAGAAATATTTTTTGTAGGGATTTTAATTTTCTTTAAGTATGTTGGTAAAACTTAATATTATTATTAAAGATTCTAACTTTTAAAATATTTTTTTCTTTCATTATGAATGATATTTTAACAATACCGGTTAAGGAAAAAAATATTATTGTTTTTTTGTTCCAGTCTAAATTGGACCATAAGAATTGCTATGACGTTTAACGTGATTAAAATGCAAAAGTAATTAATTATTATATTACTTAAAAAAAGAGTATGTAAGAGTATATAACTAATTTTACTTTACACTACAGCACACTTTATACCATCTTATTATTCAAATTTAAATATACTGGTAGATTTTTGCAATCATACATCTTTAAAGATTTTTTTTTTTTTGATAAAATTTTTAAATGATCCACAATCGTTACAACTGACGTAATAAAATCAATAAATTCACTTTAAAGTTAAGTAGGTTTAGCAAGAACATTTTAAAAGCGCAAATTCGGTACCCTTTGAAAATAATACAAAAAACATAAAAAAGGCCGCCTGCAATCGGACTATTTTATACAAAGGCGCCGCTATCCTTTACAGCACACACACTATGGGGTAGAAATCCATTATTTTGGCCAAAAAGCAACTTTAAAATTTTAATGGCTTATGCTGTGTATTTCAAAGTAGATACTCCAAACTACATGTATGCAAAATTATAAAAGGATATGACGACTTCTATTGGGGTAATAAGAAATTTGAAAATGTATTTTAAGTAAACATAAATATACAACATGTAATATACTTAGTTTATTATTAGCCTTGTTTACTAAAAAAAGTAAAAGAGTTTAAATAATGAGAGCTATTGTTGTGTTTCTGATGCAGTCTCGCGAAGTCTCGCTATTTTTGTCAAAGATTTTTTAGCCTTTTCTTTATCAGTTTTTGTACTTACAATTGCCTTCCTACTTTTTGCTACTTCTGAGTGTAAGGACAGATACAAGATTTTTTTATAATTTACAAAGTTTTCCATTTTAAAATTTAATATGTTTTGTCCTACACTGTATATCCTAAAAGATAAAAGCATTCTGATGAAAGATATGGATTCTACAGAATCTACCCAACAAAACAGTGTTTTTATTTATTTTATACGTTAAAAAATAAAAAAGTTGGGAAGATGTATCTCTATTACGCTTCTAAGAATAATTTAAAATTATTTAATTATTTTTTAGATTTGGATGGTCATATTTCCGAAACTAATTGAGATAGACACATCAAATGTAGTATTTTTTAAAGCATTTTAAAATATTTTTTTGGTGGTGATATAATATTCAGGGTATTCCATTTAAAAAAATCATACCTATAGTCGTACCCTGTATATCATATGAGATAATAATCATCGGATTACTGATTAGAATACTACCGAATTAACCAAACAAGCTGACATTTTAGTTTATTTTGTACAATAAAAAATAATATTGTTAAGGGGGTGTAAATTTATAATAACATATAATAAGTTTTAGGTTTCCAAAAAGCATTTGTAATAATTTATAATATTTTTTCAGTAAAAAGCACCTCATTTTAAGTTAGATTTAAGTTTCATAATTTTGACCAAAAAAATTAATTTCTATCCCATAATGCGATGACCAGCTGCATCAACCGGCATCATAAAAGAAATATAGCAAAGGCGGCCGCGAAGACAAGCATGACGATTTATTTACTTTAAACTTTTTTGTGATTTTTTTTCTTATCAAAGAGCACCGAATTTACATTTTTAAACTGTCCCTTCTATACCATAAATCGTGTTAGGTTAAAATTCAATTAATTTATGGAGAAAATACTTCCTTTCATTGTACAAAAATATTATTTAAAATTATTATTGATAAATTAGACTTTGATGAGTACGCGATTTTATTTTTTCCGCGCTGTCTTTGTTAAGCCGCATACAGACAGAAAATCCAACGCCGAGCTAACAAATGCCACACGCCTTTGTTGCTGGAAGAAATTGAAATGTGCTCGTCCACACCTAAATTGAGATTTGAGTTAGACTGCATGGGATAAAGTTCTGTACTAGATAGTCAATGTTCAGCGACGAGAACGAATTACTACTGGCGAATGCAGGGTTCTAAATAATAAAGTCGAGTCAAAGTTGTAAAGTCAACAAGTTTTCTATTTTTCTTTTCACTTCAGTTTCTTCACGTTCAAATTCGGCTCCGATGGTTTTCCATAAATTAATTTTCTTTTTTGACAATTTAAAATTTTTATTAGTAGGGTTTCACAATATTGGATTGTATCTATAGCACTTAATTAATATTAAACTTAATGCATTGGTCCACTCCATATTTTCCAAATACAAGAAAGAAATACAAAAAAACTGGTGTGCTTTGATCGAAGATAAACAGGTAAACGACTAAATACTTGCAGCGCAACAAGTCCTGTCCAAACCAAATCAAACCATCCTTTGATGTGTTCACAATCATCTATTGGCTTATGTTTGCTCGTGCATTACACACCGAATTGAACACCTCCAAATCTGTAACCACATGTGCCTTGGCTTGCGTTGGAATCTTGGTCTGTACGAGGCTTTAGGCAGGGCGCAAATTGTGATGAGTGCAACGTGTCTGACGGGACATAGCACAGCGCGTAATTTTGAAACCTAATAAAATGAAATTATACACACGCGTTTACTCGTTCTCGGGTTGCTTTAGTGATACTGGCACATTTTCTCGTGTCGCGTGCGCTTTGTTTTTAGAGAAGAGTTTTGCTGTTTTGCTTATTGTTTATCGAGATTCTTTTCTAAGCTTGCTGTAGTTATTCTTTTATGTAATTAGTTTAATTAGCAGCCTTTATTTTATAGTTATAACTTAAAAGTATTTACTACTTTTTCTCTATTATAAAATATATTTTTAAGATAATAAAAATTTTAATTTAATTTTTACCAAAGAATAAAGCATTACGTCCTCTTTCACATTATCCAATTCTGATTCAGATTTGGAACTTAAATTTAATAAAAATCATTAATCTTTTTTCATTTAAGTATCAGATACTTTTCGAAGTCGTCGGTCGCGACACACGCGTCTCAATATGGGGAGAACACCGCAGCACGTGTGACTCTTTCAAGTCGTGTCTATCATTAATTTTAGGCGTTCAACCAAATATAACCGCGGTAATAATTGGTGACAACTTTGACGTATATTACATTGTTTAAACGTTAACACAACCGATTGGTAAATACCGTTTTAGAATGTTTTAGAATTGGTTCTTCGCCTAAAATTGATGTACCTAGTCGCGTCACCTCGCGCACTCCATACGCGTCTTAATTTGCGATAGTCTACTATTGCTTTGTTAACATTAGGAAAAAATAAAAGATTCGCCCTGTATTAAAAGTGTTTTTGCGTTTGTGATGCAACGTTTTATAACAAATTATAAAATGGACGTTAATAAGTTTTTAAGGTTATACTTACACGTCCCCTAGCAAGCATTTGTTCAGCAGCATAGACATATCCACCACATTTTGGACATCCCTCGCCTTCAGGTGCTTTAGCGATTGCCTTTGGTAGTAATGGAGCCCTGCTTACTACTATGTCATCCCTAATAATTAAAATTGTTTTAATCCTTTATCTTTTTAGCCAGGTTTTACTATTAGAAAAAATGAAAGCATTTGGTGTTAATGTTAGGCTTAGAAACAATAAATGGTATTGAAAAGGGTGTGGCTGTGTGCACTAACAAATATTATGATTCAATGACGTTTTATTCTTATAGTAACAAATATCTGTTTTTAGATGACGTTAAAGTCAACTACAGCAGAAATAAATCCAATTTATTTTTTTCAGCGCGGGTAGCATTAAAAATTTGTGGTTCATAGCTCTCAAAATTGAGACTTATATTTCTTTACTCTGCACTTTCTTAAGCTTAATTTACTTATAATTGCACGGTGTCCTAAACATGTTTTCCTACTTTCAGTTATCAATTGTTTTTACAGCGTACGTCTTGTTCAGTGGCGATCCTAGAAGAGAAGGGGAAGGAAGGTGTGACCCGAGCCAAAAAATTCGCCCACTTCCCTTAATTATAATGTAAGTACAATGTTAAAACCATGGTAAAACAATTGAAGTAACATAAAATACGGTGGAATTAAAGAGTTTTCCGTTTTTAACGTTCGATGTTTGACAACAGCTCGTGACCAAGGCAATAATGATACAGCACTTAAATTTCGGCGGAGTTCTCAGTCAGTAGTGACGTTTTACTATGTAACGCTACAGGATTGAACAACGCGTAGAAATCGTTAAAAATCAGTGTTCGGTTCGCCAAACGTTCCGTGCACTGCGTTTAATTTATGGTATTCACGATCGTCTTGCAGAGTCAACATTTCGCTTTAACTCCGTTGGATTTCTTCTTGTGGGGCTACATCAAATCTCGAGTATATGCGGACAAACCACTAACCATTGTCGCCCTAAAGGCCAACATAACTTGCACCTTTAGTGAGATTGAGCAAATTAAGCAAATTTGTGCCAGAATGTTATTGAAAATTGGATCTCTAGGATTCGAATGACTCAGCGAAACCGCGGCAGTCATTTGGCTGATATAAGTTTTTATACTTAATGTCACCAAATATACTTTAAAATAAAAATACAGCCGTCCAATATAATTTTCATAATTTGTTTAATTTTAATTTAAAGATAGAGCGCTGAAAATGAAAAATCCTTTACTTGTTTCACGTATGTGAGGACCTTCTTGACCACCTCTAAACCAAAAAGCTGGCGTCGCCACTGGTCTTAGGATGTCCTATAGCTACCAAAGCAGCACACAATGTTTTTGTTTATTAACTTTTATAAGCATGGTATGGTAATAAGGCTTATGATCCAAAAACAATTTTATAAAACACCAATTTACAACAAATTTCCCAAAAAAAAAAAAAAATATATATATATATATATATATATATATATATATATATATATATATATATATATATATATATATATATATACAGGGTGATTCACAAGTTTTTATATTCGCCCTTTTATTATAATACTTTTTGTTACTATTGCCCTATACCTATCTCTATCGGTTTTCGAAATAAAAAATAATTTGTGTTAAATATGGTCCAAAACATGGCCCTAATTAAACTTAAGTAAATTAGTGCTTTCAATTCATGAAAAGTTGATGTTTTTGTGGTAGTTTAGACAGACACGATGTATTTAATTTACACCGAGAAATCGACTCCATATCATACAGGGCGTGCTAAAATTACTATTATTTCCGTTATTCTTAAAAGGAGTCAAAAGATCATTATTTCAAATGAAACCCCCTGTATATTACTCAAAAAATTAAAGATGAAGAAGAACGCTTTAAGATGACATATCATGTCCCTATACCTAAATCATCAAGTTTTCTTAATAAGCCGCTTTTTTGTAAAAAATATATTTTTAAAGAATTTAATTTTAAGTAACCATGGAAATATCAAGCTTATGACACTTTGGTGACTTTTATAAGTAACTTATAAACAGTTATTGACAGTCTTTAAAATAATCTTCCAAAATGAAACGTGATAAAAAAATGGGGTTTCAAGAAAAATTTGAACTAAATGTTTTCTGTATTTTTAAGAAGAATAAAATTAGCTTTTTTATTTATGATGACACACTCAATGCTCAGAGATATCTCAAAATACTAAGGAAGACTGTTACCGTTTTTGTCGATAATTTGTCTTTAGAGGAATATAGGAATTCGTGGTTTCAACTGGACGGATCGCCAGCTCATTGTACCCAGGAAGTTTCCAGGGAACTTTACGAAATGTTTGACGATCGTTGGTTTAGGCGCTTGGGGCCATGGGATTGGCCACCGAGATCACCCGATTTCACGCAGCTTGACTTTTTTTTTTGGGTGTTTTAAAAGAAAGGGTGTACATTACTCCAGTGCCTACTAAAGAAGAACTGCGACGGCGAATAGTGCGGTGTATTGAAGATCTGGATCCCCATCAAATTGAAAAAGCAACCACGAGTCGTGTACCAAAGCACATTTTAAAATGTTTAGAATGTAATGGACATTTTCAGCATTTATTTTAGAAATTTGTTATTTTGTTTACAATTTTGTTATTTTAATTCTTCCTAATTATGTTATTTTCTGTACTTTCACATGTTAATTTAATTATTTTGTAGTCGTACAAACTGCCTCTCGTTCATTGGTCTTAATTCAGGATATATTTGTTTATATTTTTGCAACTTCTGGCAATGATTTGATCACACTGTCCGTGTAAAATAAATAATTTCATAAAATTCAAAGTCACTAAAGTGTCATAAGCTTGATATTTCCATGGTTACTTAAAATTAAATTCTTTAAAAAATATTTTTTTACAAAAAAGCGTATTTATTAAAAAATCTTGATGATTTAGGTATGGGGACATGATATGTTATCTTAAAGCGTTCTTCTTCATCTTTAATTTTATTGAGTAATATACAGGGGGTTTTATTTGAAAAAATGATCTTTTGACTCCTTTTAAGAATAAAAGAAATAATAGTAATTTTAGCACGCCCTGTATGATATGGAGTCGATTTACCGGTGTAAATTAAAAACATCGTGTCTGTCTAAACTACCACCAAAACATCAACTTTTCATGAATTGAGATTATTTAAGAGATTAGTTTGAGATTTACTTAAGTTTAATTAGGGCCATGTTTTGCATCATATTTAACACAAATTATTTTTTATCTCAAAAACCGATAGAGATAGGTATAGGGCAATATTAACAAAAAGTTTTATAATAAAAGGGCGAATATAAAGAATTGTTAATATAACTAACCAGAACTAACCAGAACAGGTAAGAAAATGTAAGATTCCAAATTTTCAGAAAAATTCTGCGTTCCGTTTTTCATAAACGTCTAACCTACCATCGACCGTGAATCACCCTGTATATATTATTGCCAAAAAATTAACATATATACACAGACTGCTTACATTGGCGTCAAAAGGTATGCCAAAAATTTATATATATATATATATATATATATATATATATAAATAATAACCTGTAAGAATTCGGCTACCCGATTGACTGTAAATATCCTTTCTGTATCCCAGAACTAACAAATACAGACAACCGGTGCCATCTCACCAAGAAATTTAAAAACAACCAGCCATGGCATCGAGAGGTTATAGGTTGTAGGTAAAAGTGCGCCATCTACTTGTATATGGCAAAAGTTAGGTATGCAACATACTGTTATGCCAGCAAACCTGATGGGCGGCCAGTTTCCATATGGTGGGGGTATTCCATTTTCTTTTGGAGACTCCGTAATTTTTAAACAATCAACCATGGTAGCCGAATGGCGCGCCTGTGGCGGCTTCGGTTGTATCGGCAAACGTCGATCACTGGAGTTAAGCAGTGAAATGCGCGCCCATAATTTAGATGGGTGTCCGACGGCAGCGGTGTTTCGGGTGGCGGCACACGGTGTTGTCTGCTCGGGGATGCGGACCGAGCAACAACCATCTAAGTTATGGAATGAATGGTGTGTGAATGAGAAGGAGTAGGGGTCAAGGTACAATAAGCCTTCAGGCTGCAGTGCACCACCTAGGGGGCGGTCGTCGGACCTGGGTGGGATGACCCCGAAAGGGTGAAAAAAAACAAAAAAATGGTAGCCGAATTCTTACAGGTTATTATTTATTTATTTATTTTCACTGTCATTAATGAGCCATATGCCCAAAGAATTTTACCTTTTATTTATATATATGTATTTTTTTACGTTGTTGTGTATGGCGAGGGCATACTTTTGGACGCCAAAATGTTAGCAGTGTGTAAATATGTTAATTTTTTTGGCAATAATTATAGATCCATATGTCAAAAATTTTTCGCTACTAAAAAGAAGCCAACGCGTAGCAGACTTTGCTTTTTCCCGTAACATTTATTGGTTGTACGCATGTATGGGTAATGTTTAAATCTAAACCCATTTATTTTGTCGTGATTACACCAGTGGCCTTATTTGCCGCAGGTACCGAATTTTACATACAAAGCACCATATCAGAGTTTTGCAATTTTGCCATGTATCAATTAACCCCAAACACCCTGTATTTTGGAAAAAAAAACATTTTCGGACCTAGTTTAATATGACAAAAATACTTATTTTTTTCATTTTATACAGTGTTAACCAGCATAACTGTTGGACTAAACATCGTTGAAAAAAGGAATTAAAAAAAACTGAAAACTGATAATTGTTTAAAAAGGTTTTAAAGTCCGCTTTTAATTGAATAACATTTGTAATAGGCTCTATTAGTTGTTTTAATCCTTATGAAGCAATACAAGATATATATATTTTTAATTTTAACGAGAAAAAACCACAGTGTACTTAGGATTTTTTGAATACTATTTTCTTCGATATATGATTACATTAACTATATTTTCGTACAAAAATCAAATATCTACGTGAAATCGTTCATGAAATATCGAATTTTGTCCAAAACTTTCTGAGACAACCTATAGTCATATGTGTAACGAAACTAAGTAATTACCGAAACTAGAGCTTTTTTCCCAGTGGCGTAGATACTATGGGGCTAGGTAGGGCAGTGCCCAGGGCCCCCAAGTTTAGGGGCCCTTGTAGTTAAAAAGGGCCTTCGGCGTAAGTACAGAAATACTGAAAATGGAAATATAATGGGGAGGACCTTTTTGTTTGCTCTTTAAATTTTTGAGGTCTTGGTTAGTATAAATAAAGAAACATAAAGAAAGTGGGAAGTGAAAGATAAATAAAAAAAGGACCTTTTTTTTCTCTTTATATTTTAGGAGCCCTACTTAATTTTTGCTTCAAGGCCCCTGATGCCCTAGCTACACCACTGTTTTTCTCCAAAATTTCTAATCTGGCTTGTACGTAAATTGAAAAAAATCTTTAAAAATCAATTTTTACCTAATACTTTGGTTGGTTATAAAACTTTATATTTTTAATGACAATTTATTTTTGAAATTCTACTGCGTAAATAATTTAAAACTTAATGATTTTATAGGTAAGTATATCCATTCCCATTCAGATGAAACTTTTTACCTAAATACGACTGAAAAAGCTCACAAATAAGAATTATTACTTAAATTAATTAGTAAATAGTTATACAACAATATATTTTTAATTTTTAGAATTTTTAATAAGGGAAATTTATTCAATATAAATCTTATTTGTGTTAAAAAGACATACATTTTATTAAAAGTCGTTAAAGAAAAATAAAAAACCGAAACATTTTTCGTAGTATATTAATTAAAAACTTAAATAAGAGTTAAAAGACAATAGGTATTCAAAATGGTTTTGTTGTTTTCTTGTTAGACCAATGCAAAGATTTAAAAAGCTTTTAAAAAAGATATTAAATATTTACTTGCTATTTTGTAAATTTCAAATTCTATTTTTGGTCTTTATCGGCAAAAGTTTCACTTAGTATTTAAAAAGCAGCATTATTAATAAATATTTAAATCAAAATAAATCTCATAAATTACTGTTTGTAAAAAAAGGTTTTTATTTCTAGAAAAATTTATGTCAAATTAAATAATGTGTGATGTAAAAATTTTTGGTAATTTCTTTCCTCTAATAGGAATAACTTTAAAATAACGTGTATGGTTAAATTAAATTAAAAATTGGGATGTATATCTTTTCTGGCCAGCCAGATCTACAATCCTGTGCTAAAATACTTAACATAAATCACAGAACTTGTACAAACTTATGTGTCAGTGCATGTGCAGAAAACAACACAACAAATGGCAAATATAAATGTTAACTGAAGAAAGCTCCATCATACAGTAGCAGTAAGCTCTTGCTTGCTAAACTAATAAGAAAAAGATTTTTAATATTAAACAGTAATGAGAGAAGGATGATTGGTCCCGATTTTTTTCTGTTACACAATATAAACATATAACCAATTAAAATCTAAATTGAGGGCACCCCCTTATCCCATCACAAATAAGGTTAGGGAAGGATGTAACTACGCAGTGGTTAGATATAGCTATGCAGCTGGCCAAAATATATAAAAAGACTCTCACCGTTTTGTGACGTCACATTTCCACAATTTCACATTTCACAATTTACTACGTAGGAGACACTTTTCAGAACATAATTTTATGTTTTGGTTAAGGACAGAGGTAAAGGGGGAATGGGCGACAATATCCACAAAACATTTTTTTGACAGGGCACAAGACAACTTACATAGAAAGAACCTGAAGATTTTTTGCTCTTTGTTTCAAAAATTGTACTTTTGCAGCAATCTGCGTAAATAGAATAATTTCAGAAAAAGCTAAATAAAAATAAACTAATTTGGCCAAAATTTGTTCTCTTCTTATTACAAAAATATGGATTTTATTATTAAATAAAAACAAAAATTTAAATTTTTTGTTTAGTGAACCAATAATAAAGTTTTACATATTTTGTAAAACCTATTTAGGTAATTTTTAAAATATTTTTGTTTTAAATTTTTGTTTATCTGTTTTGCACAAATTTTTAAAAAATGTAGTATTTATTATCTTTACTTTAATAGTTCTATTATTATTTAAGGAGCCTTTTAAAGTTGGGAAAATGTTTAATACACAAAAATTAAAAATCGCAAATGCCTCATTAAAACTAGAACAAATTGGCAAGATTTGTTTTCAACTAGTTAAAAGAGTATAAAGTATCTTTGGTGTTCTAGGTTTACCTATTCTGTGTCAAATTTAATTTGGTTGCAAAAAAATCTTGTAAGTATGAGAAAATAAAATTTTTGATATTTTATTAAAGCAATAAAAAAATAATTAATTTTATATGGTAAAAATGTTTTACTGGATATTGTGCCAGAAAAACAGCACAACCAGTACATTGTTTTTAAATTTAATTTTTATTTGTTATTCAATTATTACAAAATAATAATCGAATCTTATGTAAAACGAAATATAAATATTAAATTATTCTAAATAATAAATCTATATAAACAAAAAAATAGTTAAACAAATAAATTACAGTGGATGGATGGAAAAAGGTGTATGACGACGCATTCTGATGGTGTTTTTGGTGGTCGCCTCAATCCTTCGGTCGATCCGTTTAGTTACTGCGATACAAAAAGAGCAAATCATGCTTAGGAACATAAAATTTACGCAGAAAATAAAATAAATTAAAGAATATCTTCTCATTTTTACCAATTCTCCTAATCAATGTTTTTTTTTAATAAAAAGATCAACATTAGCATCTCATTATAAATGAATTTGTTTTTTATTTTGTTTTATTTGCTCTTAATTTGGTTGATTTTGGAATGCATATGTATATTAATTATTAAAGTAAAACTCAATAATTAGTATTATGGAAGCAGGCTAAGAGATATTCTTTTAATTTATATTACTTTGTGCATTGGGCATCGGCTTGTATAAGCAAGCTAAACACATCTGAGATTTTTAGGGCCTACAAGCATTTTTTTAAATCACTAACCGACGCACACCTCAACCTTTATTTTTCAATTTTATTTAGAAAATAACTAAAACAAAAAGATAATTAAAAATTTTAAGCCAAGTTTTAAAAGGTATCTGTTTAATTTTAAATTTATTTCAAACCCGATATATTGGATTTTTGTTCTCTTTTATTTAATAAAACTATTTTTTTTAATTTTTAAGCTTCTAGACTAAATCATTAAATTTTTAAAATTTTAAAATTAAAACACAAAAACAAAATTTTGAAATATATTCTTAACCCATATGCATAAATTTGCGAAATTATTGCTAAGGACAAACAATGACAAATAACGCAAAAAGTGTTAAAACAATGTTCCAAATTAGGAAAATAATTAATTATTTAAAATAAAAAACAACGTGAATTTAAAGGATAAATATATACTTATGATTGAAAACAAAGTAGTATAGTATTTTTTGTCAAAACCAATTTGATATATTAATCAAAAACTTTACTTACAAATGATCAGTACTAATAGTACTGTATTATTTGTACCAAACATCATAACTAGCTTAAGGGTTATTTTTTTTAAAAAGGACACAAGATTTAGGTTATTATTTTGTAACAAAAAATAGTTTACCACCTTGTTTTTTATTATGAGATGTTCTTTGGCCTCAGAATTTACATTCCTTACGTATTTTTTTTCATTGTTAGTTATGGTTTGTCTTTAGCAAAAATGTGCTTAGTTTATGAGTATAGGTTAAAATCGCTTTTATATATATTTAATTTTTTTATATGATTCACAAATGCTTTTTCCTTATACTGGATAAAAATATTTGTGAATGTTTACGTTAGCGGTAGTTCTAATAACTTTTTATTGGGTAATAACTACAAAAGTTTTATCCTTACTTTAATATTATTAAATGGATTTATGATTGAGAAAAAACAATCCTAAAGTTAAAAATGAAAATTTGCAATTTTTCTTTAATTATTTTTCTGTTTTTTTTAGCAAATAAAAAGAGTGTATCTTATATTGTTTTTTTGAGGATTTATACATATGAGGGATTAAAATTATTTTGGTACAAAAAGCGTTCAGAGGTGTTAGCTTGCAGTGTTGAGGCAGAATCATTATTGGACTAAGATAAGGAAAGCCCTCAATTAAAGATTTGCTTTAAATTTTTTGGCCTTCAACCGATAACCAAACCTTCTACGTATAACAACACAACGTACAAAACAACAAGAATACATGGAAAGTGACAAAAAGACATAACAGATGTGTTGGACGATGGATGATGGAAATCCTATTAGTGTATTGAAATCAACATATTAAAATAAGAAAAAAGTTTCTAAATAATTATTATAATAATAAATTGGCAAAGAAAAGAAAAGTGTATTTTTTATCCTTAAGTAACTTATATTAGATACAACCGCAGATTTAAACATTTCTAAAAAAAATTAAAGTCTACATCTGCAACAGAACACAGTGTAAGAGTTTTTTAAAGTCACAAAAGAAATAGGTGTTTTTCCTAATACCCATGCATTAAGATAAAAAAATTATCTATGTTTAAACTGTACTTTACTTAAGTGTTTTCTTATTCTGCGGCTTTTTTGTTATTGTAAATTTAGTTTTATTTCTTGCACATTTCTTTGCTTGTTTTAATAGGTTGACTTCAATATTTTGCATTAGCTGGTAAAAGTGTTCCTAATCCACCTTTTTCTTATTTTCTTTTTCTTATAATACGAGTAGACAAACTTTGTCAATGAATTCTTTACAATGTAGCTATAATCAACAAAAAATAAATTCTACCAAAGTATTCTACATTTGGATTTTCAAAAGGGAAAAAAGCTTTTTCTTTATTTGACACCAGTATTTTTGAAAAATATTTTTGTGATATTTTGTATATGTATAAAAAAGGAAAAGTTGTTATAAAGTGCCTTATTAATACCTAATTTGAAGTGGTACTCAAAGTAAAAAATGTTATAGTAATATTAAAGGAATTTCGGACTTTCATTGTGTTTAATTTAAATTATTTACACAACATTTTGGGCAGTCCTGTCTCTCTCCATTTTCAAGTGTTTCCACTTGAAAACGAACGGAAATAGGACGACCCGAAACGTTGTGTGAATAAATGTAATAATGACAATAGAAGTGCGGAATTTCTTTAGTATTACTGGTGAAGAATCATTGTCTACCATATTCATTAAAGACATTTACCCTACTTTTAAGGTTCAGGATTAATATTTTTACTATTACAAAAAATGTTTTTTGTATAAACAATTTCTCCCTAGAGAATTTATAAAAAAAACCTTTATATTTTGAAATAGAATTATGATTATACCCACAATTAATAGAAGATGTTTATCTTAAGATATAAAATTTCCAATCACCGAGAGAACATCAACGATCGTACATCAACTTACCCAGAGAGGTGAGCGCCAGTGTCCATGCTAAGGCATCCAGCACCACCGCCAAAACCGTAACCTTTGGTCCGTATTTACGGGCGTGGCAGTTCTTGCAGTAAAGTTCAGCTTCGTGTTCAGTTACGTTGGTGGAGTCCAACATTTTTCCACAAAGTCCTTTAAGAAATATTTAGGTTAAAAAATATTTATTCATATCTAACTTCTTTTTTATATACTACAATGTTACCAACTTCGATTTTGAAAACAGCTCTAAACTTATGCCAAAAAGGTTTTTATTTTTGCTATTTAACGGATATGAAAAGTAAGAAGTTAATTTTTACTTTTTAAATGACTTATTAAAAGCTATACTGTATAAGCAATAGTTAAAGGTATATAGGCCAGTAATTCAATAACAAAACAAGCACTATTAGTCACCCATGGTTACATACGCGTATTCGCATTTGACTGTCTCTTTTCCCAGCATTGCCTATAATACGTATGTATAATTGACTTGCTGATTCTGTATACACTATCATCAATGCAAATAATAACAACAGAAAATAACCGCCTGCTTAATTTAAAAGTTTAAAATTGTTTTAAATTTAATTTTGCTTTCTGGGAACATACGTATAAACAATATTTTACTTATATATAATATAGCTTATAATTTCAGACTATAGTTAATAAAAAAAAAACACTTTTAATATACAACATCAGCTAAGTTGTAGGGTTTACTTGCACCCCCTGGAAAAGAGACGTTCTAACACGTGTAGAATACCAATAGGCAAAAATTAAAGAAATAATTCCGGCATGTAACAACTTAATTGTATAATATGTGAAAAGTTAATTGTTTAATAATATAACAGTATTGCTTTCTGTTTTAGCAGAGCTTTATACCCGCCTTAATTATTCTTAACAAAACTATTTTAGTGCAAAGGGACTGATCCTCATGGAATAGCCGATTTAAGGACAGGTCATGCGAAAACTCCCAATATAATTTTATTCGTTTCTCGTTGAAATACCGCCAGTTAGTCATTTCAGTAAGCTTACGT
Organism: Listronotus bonariensis; assembly: GCA_014170235.1. Lineage (NCBI taxonomy): Eukaryota > Metazoa > Arthropoda > Insecta > Coleoptera > Curculionidae > Listronotus > Listronotus bonariensis. Next base: position 148,232 of record JACEGR010000788.1, read on the forward strand.
GTCTCCCCACCGCTAATGTTACACGAGGCGAGGCTTCGACCGACGCATTTAAAGTGTAAACTGAAAAATGACAAGCCTGCCGCAAAGCCTGCCGCAAAAGCGGTACGAAAATTTTAGCATGTCACGGTTAACACACTGTACCTCGGTCCCGCTTTGTTGTTAGTTTATTACCCTATATACCTTTCCACTTAATCGGTTTAGAAGCCTAATAAAAAAGGAATAAAAAGATTTATTTTCAGAGTTCACTAAGGAAAGATTAATACAATTTTTAGACCGAAAAAGATTATTTTTACTAACTTGTAAGTTACATAAAATTAACTTTTGTTTAATAAATTTTAAGAAATAAAAAAGTTATTTTTTTAAATTATTAAATTTGTCTCAAAAGTGGAGAGGTTGCAGGTAATGGCTGAAAAATCGTTTGGGGTCCAATATCAAAAAAAATATGATCTTAAAATTTTTGAAGGTTGGTATTTTAAAAATCACTTAAACGGCAGCATATACCAAAAATTAAAGACATTATAAATAAATTATCGGTGATTTTGATAAATTAAAAAACATTGGAAAATAACCAGACTGTCCAAAATTTTATAATCCAAAATTTATTTATAAAACTTATTCCTGGAAGCCATAAAATTTCCTGTCTCATGTTTTACAGCTATAATCTTAGGTGGGGTGTGAGATTTTCGTAGGCGTTTAAAACTGCGTTTATTTTAGAAAACTATTTTTAGCTTCTACAATACCGGCTATTTTTAAATTGGTGATTCGATCTTTACGTGATTTTTAGTTAAAGTTATGCAACTATGTATAATAATTATATTGGTATTTTTCACTTTGGATAATCTACCATTTAGATAAGAAATACCACAACAGTGAACAAGAATAAAAAAGAGTTATCACATTTAAAACGTAACAAAGAAATTCCTAACACGGCAAAAACAGGATTCATAAAGTTTTTTTTAGATATCCAGTTTGATTTATTCATCCTTAAATTTTGTGATTATAAAAAGCTTGGGAGTTTTAACCGCTACTGAGTCATATTGTTTTAAAAACAATATTTGCAACAGATAGAGTAACGAACCGTAATCTCTAAGATATTGGTATTTGATTTTTTAAGGTATATAATCTTTAAAAACAGTTGAAAAACATCTGAGCGTGTCTTCGGAAGCAAACGGAGAACTTTTTAATTAATAACTTTCTTAAAAGTTCTGTTTGGTGAGAAGCTAAATTTCAACAAAAATATTTGTATTTAGGATGTACAGGGTGACTTTAAAGAGGACCTGTTTTTTCTGGTCGGTGTTATTTTTAAAACTAATAGTCGTGGTCTTGCTAAAAGAAATTTTAACAAAAGTTTCCAATAGAAATTACTAAAAGTATTTACAGTTCTCAGAAATTTTATTAATTTATTCGAAACATTTATAACCGACTGGTCAAAAAAGAAAACCATAGAGCCCTATCCAGAGTTAAAAATGGTCTGCAGTAGATAGTAAGGCAATTTTTGCTTTTCACAAACAATTGATCATATCTTTTCAAAGCCACCCTGTACATCCAATATATAAATATTTCGTGGAAATAATTTTATTTACTAAGCAGGTGTGAGGCTTTTTTCTTTTTAAAGTTAATAATTTAAAAGTTTTCATTTGGTACAGACCTTTCGAAGACATGCTGTATATGAAGTGTTTTTAAAGTAAAGTTATTAATTTTATTAGCTTGTGGACCTCAAAACAAAAGACCACTTACCAAAAAATTTTTACATATTAAAGCCATTATTGAAAAGATAAAATTTTAAACATTATTATTAAAAACCTTACATTTTTGACCACTGCTAGTGGTGAATAATTTTGTATAGATGGGACCAGATTTTATTCATTCTGAAAGGGTTGCCGCAAAGTATCTAATGTAAATAAATCCATTTGTAGAACAATGATTTATTACATCAATAAATAATAAACCCGACGAGTTTATAATTCTTTACCACACGGGTCAGCTTTTATAGCAGGACAGAGACGAATTAAGATGATATTTTCTAAGGACGTCATACGTGTTTTAGCTGATGTTTTTTTAATTTATCTAAAAAATATGTAATCAGGCTCTGTCAGAGGCTGTGTGCTTCGAAAGGTTTGTTTACTTTATCATTTTTTGCGCACTTGGCGGCATTGCTTTCAGAATGAATTATAGGTGGTTCAGACTTTAGCAGTGCATGATAGTTTTTAAGCCTATTGGCCTATTTTTTAAATTTTAAGGATTTTGTAATATTTTTGTAATGAGTCAGCTGCAGGAGTTTTAATTTTTATTTATAAAAGATTTTTAATAAGGGCTCTATTTAGAAGTTTCCCATATTAACAACTGTTAATAAAATTGTTTTTTTAACTTGTGTATATGAGAAACAATTATTTTTTAAAAATAAATATTTATTTAAAAATGTAAAATTTGTTTTTCCATAATTTGTTACAGTTGGTAGAATAATTATTATCGATGTTTCGACGCTTAAGAGGAAAACTGCTGCTTGATATGTTGGTGGGCTGGGCACAGCCCCACTGATAATATTCTGTGTAGCAGGCGAAACGCGTCTAAGGATAGAGTTCTGGTAAATTCATAGAAAAATTTAAATACTTTACCGCATTTGAAGCAGGTTTTGTGGAATTTGTATCCTCCGGCCACACGTTCTTCAGCGGCGTAGACTGATTTTTGGCATTTGGGGCATTTTGGGTTTTCTACTGGCTTGAAAGGCATTTTGATTTATTTAGTCAACCTGAAAAGAAAATTGGTTTAAAAACGTATAGGATAATTTTTTTCTATTTTAGCCAATTTTGTTAAAAAAAAACAAAAATAAAATTAAAGTATAAATAACTTAAACTTTAATAAAATAAAATTATTTGTTTAAAATTTTACTGAAATATCTTTTTTAGAGGAGAAAACTATGGTTAGAGCCGTAGGTGTTTTGTATACAGATTTTTTTTTAAATTTCTAATTTAAAATGATTTTTAAAGCTCTAGACTCTAGAGGGTGAAGAAAATAACTACAGTGAAGAAACTGCACTAAAAAAATTTTAGGTGGACTTAGAAATGGTGCCATTATACATTATAATAATGATAAAAAAAGTAAAAAAATTAGTAAAGAGGCTATTGTATGATTTAAGATACTAACTAACTAACTACTACTAAATAAAGAATTCAAAGCCGATCCACAAATTAAAAAAAAAATGAGCAGTAAAGATTTTTCATATACCAGCTTGGTATCTATAAAATGTTCTATAAAAACATGGACATGAGAAAATTTTTATTGGGGGAGGGGCTAATAAATTTATAACTTAAATTAACAGTTTAAAGTTAAAGGACAATACACTAACACCTATTTCCTTAATATTAATTTTATATTGAAAAGAGATTAACGACCCACTAATTAATTTTTTTCTTTACAAAAATGTAATATTAAAAAAATATATATATTTCTATGTGGTCCGGTACATACAAACATATCTCAATTTTTAAAAGTCCTGGCACGACCTATGCTTGCATACGCCCTTTAAAAATAAATTTATTTATTTAAAAGCAGTATCAATAAGTACCCATGCCATATTTTTTATTAAGTGTGTCGACTCAAAACGTATTCCCAATTGATCATTGTTTAAACAAAGTTTCTCTTAATAAAGATAAAAAAATAAGCTGGTAGTTTCGAAACTATGGTTGACTTTAGGAATCTTAGTAAACATTTACTATTTCCTCCGAGGACTAACAAAATGCAAGAGGTTTATTTTTCATTCCAAATTTTAAATTTATAAATTATGTTTATGTAATCTCCTGAAGATATTATGTTTTTTTTAATAAAACGAAATAACACGACTAAAAGCGAAACTTCACGAATTAGGAAACGAACCTAAACGAACACATCGTAAACAGGTTTTTCCAATGTTGCCACACAAAAAATAGCATAAGCTTATTCTGTTATTTTATTCGCCAATATGTAAGATAGATTGTTGTATTAAAAATGGTTTAGTTTTGCAATATCACCCTAATAAATTTGTTTTTTTTTGTTGCCTTTCTTTTAAGAAAAGATATTTTTGTAAATAATTTATATTTTTGTTTAAGGTTTATTAAAAAATTGCTTTTTAATATTGCCACAAAAAATAGCATAGGTTAATTCTGTTATTTTACTCGCCAACATGTAAGATGGATTATTGTATTAAAAGTGGTTTAGCTTTGCAATATCACCCTAATAAAAACAAAATTTGTAGCCTATTTTTTTATATTTTTAAAGAAATATATTTTTGTAAATATTTTAAATTTTTGTCTAAGTTTTATTAAAAAATGGCTTTGTTCTGGATATGTCCCAAGGAAAAAAATTCCACCCTCCTAATATTATGTAGTAAAGTAAAATTTAGGTAAGAAAAAGCCAGAGGCGGCATCGAAGTAAAGACGACAATCAACCATTTTTTAATCGCTTCGTTTAAACATTGTGCGAGCAACAAAAATAGAAATAATTTGAAAGTAAGACAAAACTGATGACCACGTGACTTTTCTTAGCTGATTCGTAGTCTAAAAATAGTATATTAATATATATATATATATATATATTTTAAAAAGATATTTTTTTTATTAGTCTTTTATCTATTATTTCTGACTACCAAAATATAAAAATAAAAACTTTGTTTGGATTTGCTTATAGTAAACCTTTAAATATGTTTTTTAAATGTTTTAAATAATTTTAAGATTCTATGATAAAGCCAAAAAATATTTAAAATATTTATAATATTTAACAATTTTTAAAGTTTTTTTATTAAAAAAAAGTTTATTTTTTTATCGAGAAGTAAGTTAACATTTTTTGCACTTTAAAAAATAGACATAATAAACCTTTGACACTTAACCAAATATTTATGTATAATAAATCTTTAAAAGTCCTTCGTATTAAAAATGTAATTTTAACACTTTACTGTCTAGTTGTTAGGCTAGATATAAATTTGGAAAAGTTTACTAATTCTTTTAAAAATAAAGTGTTTTATTAATTAAACATTGTTAAAAAAATAAGAGTCATTATAAATGTAATTAGATATCCAAATTAAAAACACCTTTAATAACTATAACATTATTACTACAAAATTTAGTTCAAAAACTTGTATAAAATGGTAAAAACATTTGATTTTTACATAAAAAATACTATAGTGATTGTACTTTTTTTAAATAATTTACTTTAAGTAAAAAACAAGGTAACTATTCGATAATAAGAAACCAATGCGTATCGCAAAGAATGCGGCAATCCCTTACTAGGCCAGTTGGCTACGAGCCAGATACCAAAAAGTAAACACAGTGGTCCGAAAATAGAATTTCGCTGGACCTGTGCCAAACAGCGCGTAACCTTTCAGGTGACCAAATATGGCTTCAGACACAAGAGATACTTTACTGCTGGTGTTAAACTGAACTAAGAATCGACACACTCAATAACAGCACCACAATACGACACACGGATCGGAGTATGCAGTCCTTTAAAAATAGACACACTTTCCAAATTTTCTAACACTTATAGGGCACTTAATTTATTTTTAATGGTTCGTACCTGGTCGGATCGTAAAAAATAAGTGGTCTAGAGAGATTCTCTTAGAAACAACCACCGTATTCGAATGCAGGGGAGCAGGCGAGTCGAGCCTAGTCTATGGACGTTTTGCACACGGAACCAAATCGGGAAGGTAGGGAGGCCTTTCGAACTAACTTGCAGTCGTTTCGAAGGAGAACCGACATGCTATTTTTGTAAAATGAAGTCGGATGGCGGAATTTTAGTGAAATTCTGCACCTTTTTCAGGAATTTGATATCGCCTTACCTGGATGTAGCAAACAAGAAAATACGAAGAAGTTCTTTAGTTCTAAATATATACTTTAACCTAAATACAAAACAGTTTACAGTTCCGTGTATTGTATACCCGGCGTTTTAAAAAATAGAATACAATTTTTAGGAACGTAAGATGGGTGTTTATATATCAGAAAACAATTTGATTTACTACAATTTAAATGAACCCAACATAAATATTATTACTTTTTGTTATTTAATTTTTTCTTAACATTAACTAAATGTTTGGGCATACAGTGTAAGTATTAATAATTAATGTAAGTAAATAAAAACAAAAAGTATAGTTTTATTAAAAAAAAAACTATAAAATAGGTTATTTATTTATTATAGCAAGAATATGTTTACTAAAAAAAGTCACTTGTCACGGCCCTTACTTTTGACTTAGAAAGTAAATATTTCTGATAAAAAGGGTGAAAAATATCTCTTTTGATTGCTTTTTTGTTACATCTAGAAGTAGGCAAGTTGAAAAGAGAGAAGAACTCTATTTTTTTAACCGTCAAAAATCGGACCCCAAGGCGTTATTTTTATTTTTAAATTATTTTTTCACGATTATCTTCTTTTATATTTACTTAATATTTTTAAGCTAAAATACTTATCCCATAAAATGGCAAATAAATATAAATAATAAATAAAACAAATAAATATATATAGTAGGCTTACACCTCTTTCAAGTTCAAATCCAAAATGTAAAAACATATAATAATTGCACTATACAAAAAAATTGTAAATTAAAAGACTATAAATTAGTATTTAATAATATAGTGATTAAATATTTAAGATGAGACATACTTTTAAATAACATTATTGCTTTAATGCTCTAAATAAGCATACCTTTGTTAATTTTGGCGTAATTTGTTTTTAATGGTAAAACAACTAAATAAATTGTAAAAGCTATATTATGTGTCTGTATGTATAACAATGAAATGGCCTATTTTGTAAGTTTTGTATAGTTATTTTATTAAAAAATACGATGAAAACATTTTATTATCCTAAAACATTAAGTGTGATTAATGTACTTTTATGTAATTTTATTAAATTTACATTTATATGATAGTTTATCTGAATCGGTAACATAAGCATTAAACTCCCACACTCAGCTTAATACTATTTTAAAATGCGTATAGAGTAACCATAAAAGTATTATTATTAAATATATTTCCTCTAAACTGTTGAAAATCGGAAATTTATGTAAATATAGGGTGTTCCGAACTACGCTAAGAAACTTTGGGGCTTAGTTTCATTTTATGAAAAAAAGTTGTTATAAACATGTGTCCGAGCTTTGCTTTATAACAGAGATAAAGGGTGTTAATATTTTTTTAAATATCCCAAAAACCCTTTAACCAATTCCTTGGAAATTTGGTACACTTATTTAATGTAAAAGGGCGGTTAAAAAGCTCTGATATTAATTTGGATAAATATTATTAAGTCCAGTGAAGTCTTAGTGGGTACCTTAGTCAATATATAAAAGAAAAAATTTTTACCCTGTATATTCTCACCAGTATCACCATTAAAAAGATCTTTTAAAAACCTTTAAAACCACATTAAGTACATCTAATTGTATTAGTTTCGAAAATATGGCCATCGATATCAGGTATTTAAGTTATTTTTATTAATTTTTATTCTTAACTTTGTCATATTAAAGTAGTTTTATTACAATTTTTGAATTTGTTCCTATATTTGCTAAAAACAAGCAATAAGTATTGCAATAATTGGTCTTTATTTTTTGTAAAACTTATGTTCGTTCAACGCTGCCCCACGTTCTGCAATATAATTAACCACAGTCAATTTATTTTTAAAAAATACATATTTATTATAATTTTCATCAAGGGGTCGGATTCTTACAACTTTTTCCATAAAATCATAGATTAAATTAAACCCTGTAAAAATGAACATAGAATTTTTCGATACAAAGTCAATCATATATATTTTTTTATCTTTGTACAATCCACGAAGGCTGAAAGCCTAAATACTAACGTACCATGGGTGTCTTAAGCAGGGTAAGAGGAAGTTTGTTAACACGGGACTTAAAAACTTGAAGATTTGGGGGAAAGAAAAGACCTCCGCTGGCAGTAGGTTCCACAGTCTAGAAACTCTAGGGATAAAAGAACGAACGAAATGGAAAGTCCAATTTAACTGTATAGGGATGCATACGTCGGAGCAGAAGCCGTAAAAGTATCTATAGAAGAGCGATATATCTCCCTTAGCTCGACGATGGGCAAGAGAAGGAAGTCTTTGAGTAAGTAAAGGATCATTAATAAGATGAACAGCCCTTCTTTGAATGGCATCAAGAATGCTGAGGGTTGTAAGGGATGCCAATCCCCAGACATGAGAACAATATTTCAGAGAGGGTCGAATTTGGGACACATACAAAGTGTATAAATTGGAGGAGAAAAATACTTTTTGGCTAGGAAAAGAAATCCAAGCTTTTTTGAAGCCGCGTCGCAAAGGATATCATATCTTTTTGCAAAAATCACTTATATTGTTCTGCAAAAATAATTTAAATTTAAATAAAAATTAAGATACGATAATATTAGAAATTTAACAGTTAAATTAAATCATCTGTAAAACGGAAAAAAATGGAATAACAAAAATTAAAGGAAAAATAAGAAAATATTATAAATTATATTTTAAAGTCGGTTTATCAAAAAATTAAAAGAAAGCTGTTAGTAATTTTATTCAAGAGAATATTTAAGGTAAGTCTTTGTGATGAACCAATAAAGAGTTATACAATTCTAAACTCAAATAATCAATAGCTTAAAAAACTAAAAAACACGCTTTTATGTGCAACCGAACTAAAATTAGAAAATTAATTTATCATTGCGGAACCTCTTGATCATTATCATAGTTAAGGGCTGTGGGTGCATTTTACATAATTTTTTCATCATGTTCCACAAAATTTTTAATATAATTAAGAAAATATCATATAATTATTTTTTATTCAGTTTAATACTTATTACTCATATATATTTTATAAAATTAGGTGTAATTTTAAGTTTGATCCATTATATAAATGTTTACAACATTTTACTCATATATAATTTTATTTATGAGACAGCAAAAGATTTATGTGGAACGTTTTGCTAGTTTTCAAAAGTTAACGCTCATTAGGCATATGGGTTTACCTGTGTTGAATTTACATTCCAAAAATTATATTAAAATGTCTGTTTTAAATATAGCTGAGGGTCAGATTATATAAAAAAATATATTTTTAATTCGACAATGACGTAGTACATTACACAAAAATACATAGGTAATCCTTGAACTAATGGTGCAACTAACCCTATATTTTTATTGTTCATAAAAAATTGAACACCCATGGTGCAACTAACCAAATTGTGTAAAAACTAAAAAATTTCTTCTCTTCATTTAATAGCAAAGTTTGAAAATGTTGCCAACAGATGGCATCCTAGGTGTTGTTTTTATAATATAATGGAATTTTTTTTTCCTGGCGATTCAAAAAAAGATAACGGGATACTGTTTTTTAAATTATTGCATCTTCATCGGTCCTTGACACGTGTGCAAAGTTTCAAAGAAATCGAATAGCTGGAAGTTGGTTAAAAATTAGGCTCAAAGATTCCGTTACATTAGATAGATAGATAGATAGTTACAACCCAAGTTAATAAAAAGCGTGTTAAAAACAAGCTTTCCCATGTAAATCGTATGAAAAATTATTTATCATGCGGAACCTCTTAATATTATTATTTTAAGGGGCTGTGGGTTTTACAGAAATTTTTTTCATCATGTTCCACTGGAAATTTTTAATATAATTAAGAAAATATCATATAAGACTATTTTTTATTCAGTTTAATACTTGTTACTCATATATATTTATAAAATTAGGTGTGTAATTTTAAGTTTGATCCCATTATATAAATGTGTTTACAACATTTTACTCATATATAATTTATAATTTTATGTATGAGACAGCACAAGATTTATGTGGAACGTTTTGGTTAGTTTTCAAAAAGTTAACGCTCATTAGGCATATGGGTTTACCTGTGTTGAATTTACTCCAAAAAATTATATTAAAATGTCTGTTTTAAATATAGCTGAGGGTCGGAGTATATAAAAAATATATTTTAATTCGACAATGACGTAGTACACATAGAAATTCATAGGTCTAAAACATAAAATATATATTTTATTAACCCATATTTTATTCTTTTTTTTACAAAAAAACAAAATAACTTGAACAACAACTCACAAATAAATTTAGTTTAAATATATATATTTTTTAATTAGCATCCGCATCCTTTTTAACTCAAATCCATAACTAAGATTTACTAGGGTTACTTTACAGGGTGATCAAAAATAAGTACAAGTATTAGTGAAGATATATATACAAAGTTGGTTAAATTATAAGAGTATTAGAATTTTTTCGCTAATTAACGTGCTGAAAAGGTAACCAATTTAAACATTGAGTTTTTTATCCATTGCAACAAAAGTTCTCTTTTCTAATGGAACACCCTGTATAATTAATAATTATTTAAAAGATCTATCAAAGATTTTTAAAAAAGTTCACATGTGATACAGTGACCGGCAAAAAACTTGCATCATATGGACAATTGTTTTATAAAGGGAAATTCCAATTTTTTCCTTCTTGCGGCCGCCTCTGCATGTCCGATTAAAATGTATTTTGATGTCAATCATGTGAAGAGCGGTATGGTGAAAAAATTGAATAATACCAAGATAGAACCACCAAAGGTAGGGTTAAAACAAAAATATCGTAAAAACCCTAAGAGTAAAAAGTGCTTAAAATAAAATTCTAGCCCCAAATGCAAAGTTATAAAGAGGTATTTTGAAAAAACTGATTCCACATTATTTTCAAAAGTTTAAATGTACCGTATATATCAAATAAGCTTTATTTACCTAAACTTAATTTGTTTACGTCATATTTGTTGTTTTGTTTTTTTGACAACTAGAGCAAATCATTTGAAAAATGGGTTTTCTTCAGTATACGCCGAGTTGCAATGGTTTATTTATAAAAATCTTCTCAATATTGTACCAAACCAAAACCAATAAAATATTTAAAAATGGTAAAATTTATTAATTGTTATCATATTTGTCTCACAACTGAAAACGATTTTTCCCATTTTGTGCATAAACCTAAAAATTACTCCTCGAGGTATTGGGTTTTTAATGTCATTTACATTTATTTTTTATTACTTCAGCGCGTTAAATAAACAGTTTACTATTTTTTTACATTTTGCAAAAATATAGAGAATTTTTACCATGAGTTATTAGCAAATAACCCTCACAAATATAAATATATAGGATAGAAATTTCAGTGGATTCTCTCAGTGCCGTATTAACCATTAGGCTGGCTACAGCCTAGGGCGCCATTAAAAAATTGGCGGCCACGCAAGAAAAGTACCTTTTGTTTTTTGATCTTCAAAATTTTTGTTGACTTTTTTGGTGATATTTATCTTAACAATACGCGCTCCAGGAATTCCAGCCTAGGATGCCACAAACAGTTAATACGGCCCTGGATTCTCTTGTAGGCTTTGGGAAAAAATGCATGTTGAAGATCATCCCATGCACATTTAATTTATAACTTGTATTTTTATTTCTGTTGGGTAATTTGCTTAAAGGCTCATAGTCTATATTAATAGCTTTACGCCGATGCCTTTACGAAAAATATAAAAAAAATCTACAAAAATTTTGTTTTAATAAAGTCAATATTTGTATAAAGTTTTTTTATTAAATCTGTAACTCTAACCCCACCCACTTATCTACGTACGAACGATCACATCTGTTGTAAAATACCAACACAAATAAATATAATATATTATGTGTTGCGAATCTGTGGATTTATTTATTATATTATCGTTTTACATAAATGATTCAGTTGTGTTTTTTTGAGTGGAGTATCTGGAGCCAATAAGATTCTTTGATCTGGCAAAGTGTGCGAAAAATATACTTAGCAAGCAAATTTAAATTTAGTCAGTGGCGTAGATAGAATATAAAGTATACGGTGAAACTACAAAAGTAAAGCATCTAGTTTATAATTATATTTCTTTATTGTATTAAACAAAGAAAAGCAAAATTGTGCCAGGGACAGCAATGCCATGGACTTCATGATAATAGAGAATTATTGCACAGTGAAATAAGGCCTGGCACTAATAATACCAGCCTTATTTTGACGGTTTTAGGTCGTGTCCTATTTTGGTCTTATTTTAACTTCGGAACTGTTCGTCTAACCGAACGGCTGCCGAGCACAAATCGAAAAGTTTTTAGAAGTAAAAATATTTAAAACCTTACTTTTTTAAATGTATTTCTTTATTTGTGTTAAACAAAACCCTACAACACAAAACAATAAAGACAATCTACTAAAATTTGTTTCCTTTTTTTTAGGTTAATGGTACTATTAACATGATTTGCAATAATCCTAAAATATGAGCACAAGCACTATTTAAATAAAGCTGGTATTATTAATTCCCAAGCTTAATTAGGCAACTTGCAATAATTCTCTAATAACCCTAAAACTTATTTAGGAGGTTCCTTCTGACGAGTTTTAGACGAATATTCATACTGCCATATATGGAAGCGGCGCTTTGACCCAGCCTGTCAATTTAGTCATGTTTCGGGTGTCGGACTGGGCGAACCCGTCATTTTTAAACATTTTTCCAAAAATTGTAAGGGTTACAGTCACGAAACCATATATCTAAAAATTGACATGCTTCGTGTATCGGACTAGGCGGGTGTCGTAACTGTAACCCTTACGATTTTTGGCACAATGTTTTAAAATTGTTCGATACCTGATTGTTCCATATATGGCGGTATAAATATTTATATTAGACTTAAAAATAACAAACCTCTCTAAATAGGTTTTAAAAGACTTATTATCATAAAGTACATTTTATTGCTGGCCCTGGTATCTAAATTTCCTTTAAAATGATAGGTATAATAAATTTGAACAACAATCCATTAAAAAATGTAATATACAGGGTGTTTTCTATATGCGATAGCACCCCTTTAACTCCTTAAACTTCCTAAATAAGAAGGGGTCGAAAAATACATAATTTTATAGCTTCTGACAAGTAGCCCTAGAATATAAAGTCAATTTTAAATATTACCTAAATACCTTATTTTAATAGTAAATAATAATAATAAAGTTGAATATAGTTATTATGGTATGTTCTTAAAGCCTTTTAAAAGATCTTTTGCATGGTGGTATAACATACGGGTGCTTCATTAAAAAAATATATGCTTTTTGTCCTACCATGTATATTATTATTAGTATCACAAATAAACTCACACACACAATCACCAAAATCGGTTAAAAGATATTTACGGTATTAATAAAAAAAGTTAACACCCTGTATCTTGAAAACAGTGCATTTTCGGAATTTTTGCCGGCGTTGTACATTTAATTTACTGGCATTGCCAACACTCTTTAATGGCAAGGCATTGGCAAAAAGGTATCAAAAAGACGCGAAAGTGGGCAATTGGCCGTTATTAGGCCACGTGTTGCAGATAATGTGATGGCATCCGTCATTAATAATTTATGATGAAAAAATGCGTTTAGGATGATGGCATCCATCATTAATAAGTTATGCCAAAAAATGCGTTTAGGATGATGGCATCCATCATTAATAAGTTATTGGCAAAAAAATGCGTTTAGGATAATGGCATTTATCATTAAATAAGTATTGCAAGTTTTATAAGTTGAATGTCCCAAAAGTTAAATAACATATTTAGAATTTTGTAATCGAAAAAAATGAGAAAAAAAGGCAGGAAAACTTTATCAATAAAAAAATTACATAATATAAATTTTTATACCGTAACAATAAACCAAAAAAATAAATAAAAGTATGTAATAAAATTTAAAAAAGATAGTAAATCAAAAGAAAACACTTTAAAATAGTAAGTATTTAAGGGACACTTACACTCAATTTTCAGATCCAAAACATAGGGAGAAATATTTTAAAGGAGTTAAATGTCAAAAAAAAACTATTAAATATATATAATTTTTTTATTAACACGTCTTTAAAACTTTTAATAAGGCAACTCCCTGATTTCATATAATTTTTTTAGGTAACTACAAATTTAAAAGGTTTTAAACAAAATGTTTACAGCTCCTAACAGTCTACTTGAATAACCCGCCTTCTTGACTAGCCATCACCAATTAATTACACAACACACACTAATTAGGTAATGAATACACTTAATTATGTCTACTAAAAACTCTTTTCTTTAAAAAGAAACTAAAAAGCTAGAAAACCACGTAGAAAACAATTGCACAAAGCGGCCAAACAAAAGCAAGGTTGCCTCATCTGTCAAATTGTCAAATCTTGTATTTCGGCTAAGCGGGAAATTTGAATTTATCACCTTCGGTCGAAATCGTCGAAATTAACCTAGCTAATTTTACCATCATTTTATTTTTATTCTCTCAAAAATACATAATAAACATTTTGTTTGACTTAATTTTTATTTGCATGATTTGTATCAATAAAATGTTAGGAAAAGGCCATTTCCTTTAAATTATGTAAAAAAACATAAAATAATGTTGTTTAGCCGCCATTATAAATAAAACAGATCAAAAAATTGCTCGAATGTTAGTTAAATACCAATGTTAATAATATGGTTTGAAAAGTATGAATATGCGTTGAAGGTTTGCCTTCAAAAATCCAATATTTATTTGCCTGCAACAAAAAGGCATGCTTTATTTAATCAGGATTGGTATGCCGCCATTTTTGTATGCTTGCCGGCAATTCGCCTGCATGTAAAATTTATTGGCAATTGAGTGTTTATTTAGGGTTAACTTTTTAATGCGTATTAGATGTTGGCATAATATTGCCACCAATTGCCAATGCTTTACCATCAATGCCAATATGAAAAATGTATATTGCCGGCAAATCTGACCCGCTCGACAATTTCTGATGGATATATATTTGTTTTTTTAACGATTGGCCCTGTATAGGGGCTTATATTTGGTGGAGGTACTTAACCGACTACAAGGAATTCTTCGGTATATTAATCTGCTGCGCTCTAGTAAATCCCGAAATCCCCTTCTTGTGCTCCCATTAATCATTTTAAGTAGTTTTTGACATTTTTACGAAAAAGGTTTTCTTTAAGCACACAGTATAATAGTTTATTTTTTTGTTTAGATTCAAAGATAAATACAAACTTTACAAGTTTATTTATAATAAAAATAAATTTGGCATACCCGCCATTGATATCTTAAACTTTAATTTTAGCAAATGAATAACTTCACCACTGCCAAACGATAGGATCAAATGTGGGTCTGTGAATCAGCAGAAAACTATTGGTTGACCGATTTAGAAACTCTTATTTGCGTGGGCTACTACACAACACAAATGCGATTTTTCACAAAAAAATTGACAAGTCGCGTCGAAGTACTGTCTGACACTTTTAATTTTTAATAGGATTTACGTAGGGTTTAGATGAGTATGATTAATACGAGTAATAGAATATTTTTAAAATACAGGGGCCAAAATTTTTGACTTATTGTGATCTCAAATAACTTTATAGTACAGGCAATGGGGAGCGAGTTACTCTTGTCCAAGCAACTAAATGTAAAATAGAATCCGAGAGATAGCTGCTGGGTCTTCCTTGTCTGGCCTTCAAGGCAGGTAAGCAGATGTGCGTGAGTCGACTTTTATCGTTTGCCCGCCAAATTCAAATTACTATAGCTGTGCTATTTTTGCCCTTAATGTTAGGTCACTTGTTTTTGTTTCCTATTAATATAAAATATTGGGGTTTAGTTCAATAATTACACACACCTTATTAAAAATGTCATTTATTTGGTTTTATAAAGATTTTTTCTTACAGATAACTCATGTCAATATTACCTTAAATTATCTGTTGAAAAGCACAAATTTAATATATACACTGTGATCACTAATAAAAGTCAATATTCAAAGTCCAATTAAAGGTAAAAAACCACGAACACACAATAAATCATGAAAATGTAAACAAACTGTCCAAACAAATCGGCCATTGAAAAATATCAAACACATAATATCGAATTAACATTTCGGCGTGACTGCCTGCGGCAACGTTTGTCCAAGTTAAAAATATTCGATTCATGGTACTATTTTCTTTCTCTTAATTAGATGTGAGCCAAAAAAGGACATTAAAATTTACATGCAGAAATTGTAAACAACTTGGCAGCCAGGGCCAAAGCGATGATTGCTCCATCTACGATAGCCTGCCATGATGAAAGACAGAGACATATTTATTGGAACTTGCGTTAAACCAGAGAAGAGATAAAATACAATGGACAAATTGTTAGGACCAGTTACTCGTCTCGCAGTATTTGAAAGCAAATCCAAAGATGTAAAACACTATGAAACTTTACTTGATTTTCTTGTAAAAAACAACATTTTTTATGTAGGTAAATGATCTTTTCATACTGAATGAATGAGTGAGTTGCAATTCATCCTAGTTGCTATGAAAAACAGAAACTAATAGAATATAACCCAAGCAATTATTTTTACAACACATTCCATTAGTTTCTGTTTTCATGGCAACTACGATGAATTGCAACGTACGCCATTCAGTATCAAAATGATCGTTTACCTAATAATAAATGTTGTTTTTTTTAAAGAAAATGAAGTAAAGTGTCGTAGTGTTTTACATCGTTGGATTCGCTTTAAAATACTGCATTTAGAAATATTATGAAGGGGATATGGTCCTATTTTGGTTTTTGGAATAGAGTAAAACAACTATAAAAATGAAGTTTAAAGCCCTCTAGTAAAAAGTTTAAAAAGATAAAATCAAATTCGTATTTTTCAAAAATAAGTAAAGTATGAGGAGTGATTTTAGAATAGGCACTCTAGATGAAAAATAAAAATTTAATTTTAAAATAAAATTTGACCAAAATTTGTTTTGATAATATTGTATTCCGACTAAAAACAATCTGAAGAATACATAAAAATAAATATACAGGTTCCATTTAAAAAAACAAAAGTCATTTCCGGTAAAATCGAAAGTCGTAAAAGTCTATCATATATACCTAAAAATGACTTTTTGTTAGTCTAACAACCCTATAAAGTTTCGTCAGTATCGATAAAGAAATAAATAAATGGCAGCTGGAAATTGATTTCGATGTCACCCGGTATATGAAAATGGAGATAAAAATGTCAGATATATAAGAATTTTTTGTTCTTCAAATTTTTTTACACCCTCTTGAAAGTCATCCTGGTGGCGCCCATTCAAATAGCAATTAGATATTACTGAGCCAATAAACGAAAAACTTAATTACTGATAATACAGGGTGATCATTCTTAAGACGGCTCTATTGCTAACTTTCTTATTATTGGAGATACGAAGTCGGTTAAATTAGTAAAGCTGTAGTACTTTTTCCTCTGATTAACGTGCTGCCAACCGAAGCACAATTAAACATCGGGTTTTTAATTTATTACTAAAAATGTATTTTTGCGCGAATTCGCCGCAAGTGTGTCCGACTAAGTGACCATGAATTTTTAAAAAATCCTACATTTTTGGTATATGAATCACGGACGAAACCTTAATTTTAATTCCTAAAATCTAAAAATACCCTTATATTGAGGGTAAAGAATGTACTATATGCAAAATTGTATGTTATATTCGATTCTAAACACAAATAAAGGGGTTACAAAAAAGTAACTTCCAAGCCATAACTTTTTGGTACACTCTGTACATATCAAAATATTTTCTTGACATGCAATTTTAAAACCCTGAAACATTTATATAAAACTTTGTGTCATCTCTCGTTAAACAACAGAAATATTGGACTTTCTCAGATAATGGGTCACCCTGTATATAAAATTTATTATTATTAAATAAAATTTAATCCTAGCATAAATAAAATATTTCTGCACTTTTCCTTCAGTTCTGGTTTGTTTCAATATTAATGTTTTTATGTAATTTTTACCCGTTAAAAATTTGATGGCTTAATGCAACTTTTATTACTTTATAAAGCAAATTGAATACTAGTAATTTATTAATTTATTTTAATAATAGCCAATTAAAATTTAATAATGACTTTTCAGTCTATAAATAGGTCGTGTGTTCAAATATGAATAATATTATATTTTGGCAGAGCACAACGTATTCTATTTTTACGTCTGCCGTATACGTCGAGCATCTTTAACTAAATTAGTTGACTATTTTATTACTTATTGACTCATAAATTTTTTAATAAATAGTCAGTTATTATTTATGTTTATGCAATGTTTCTATTAAAATTTGCCTCAGTATAATAAGATAGCTTTTTAATGAGAGTTTAGTTTTGTTTAAATAAAAACAGACACTAAGTATACAGTGGGTCTTTTGTTGCAGCTTTTCTTTCAGAACTATTATTTAGTGTCCAGATATAAAACAAATCATTGATCATTTTTCATTCGTAGATCAGAGGGTAATTGACAGTGTTTTTTTATAAAAAATAAATTATATTTTCACCAACAATAGACTTTTTTATATTCTAAACAGGAGCGTAGGTACCGCCGTATCAATGATACGGGGCCCTTGGGCTATAGCGGCCATTTTCAATGTAGGTAAAGTGCCCTCTAGCTGCAAACAATCAATGTGAATTGTTACTAGAATGATGAAACGCAGACGATTTAGTCTAGGTTTTAAATATTAGTCAAATCTGTTTTTCTGTAAATATATGAAGCTCTACCTCTATTTTGTCAAGTAGAATCACCCCTTAAGTTTCGTGATCGCTTTTTGAATCACCTTGTATAACATATGAAAAAATATGACAAGTTCTTATAATTTTCTTCCTACAGCCTCTCTCTACAGGGATATGGAACCATAAAGACGCCACTGAAAATTGCTTTTTATTGAATAACTTTTATAGTTCTGGGTATAATGAATAATGAAATACATTTATGATAAATACTAGTTGGAACTATAAAATGGTGTCCTTGTTAAACATTTGCATTTATTACGTCGCCAGGGGCAGACTAACCCTTAGACGAGGGGATCCAAAACTTATTTGAAGTGTCACGCCCTTGGACACTTGCAATTCTCTCACGACGCCTTTACGCCAAACTCCCGATGATAAAAAAACGTCACCTTAAATTTCAATAAATTTATTTAAAAATAGGGTTTAGGTAACAATTTTCAGTTTAACTTTTTTTTCCTTACTTCAGCGCCCCTTCTGATTATCATTGGGACTTGGTATTAGGAAAGCAATTTAAAATTGATTTTTGTCTTTTTCTACAAAAAGCTGAATAGCAAAAAAATAATTAATTTTCTTCTAACTATCTATCCATCTGGCTATCTATGTAACGGAATCTTTGAGCCTAATTTTAACCAACTTCCAGCTATTCGATTTCTTTGAAACTTTGCACACGTATTAAGGACCCATGACAATGCAATAATCTGCAAACAGTATCCCGTTATCCTGCTTTTTGGATCGCCAGGAAAAAAAAAATTCCATTATATTATTATTATAACCACTGCTTGATACCACCAAGTGTCATCTGTCACCTGTACGTCCCAGTGGTACCAACCACCGGCTATTTCAAGAGTTCGATCTGAATCGATTTTACTCAAATTTTATATTAGGTTATTTTCAGAAAGTCAATCTGAAAAACTTTGCTACTCTTGACAAAATGGCGAAAAAATTTTTTAGTGAATAAACTGGAGCATTTATTTTAAAAAATTAATTGATATAACGAACTAAAAAATGAAAAATAATTAATAGTTTAAAAAAACTAAAAAACACGCTTTTATATGCAACCGAACTAAAAATTAGAAAATAATTTTTCATTAAAAAAATATTGTAACTTCATAGTAAAAAAGCGTGGGGTGCATTTTACTATTTTTCATAACTTTTCCATCATAGATATTGGCAAATATAATAATTATAACATTTAATATATTAAGCACCCACGCTTTTACTATGAAGTTACAATATTTTTTTAATGAAAAATTATTTTCATTCTCGGCAGTGGGAACGACGTTCCCCGGAGAACGGAAGGCGTGGTTCTCTCGAAATTTGACGAAGTTCTATTCTCGAAGATGGGAATCGGTTCGTTCTCCCAAGTTTTAAGAGAACGATGTTCTCATGCTTTGACCCAGTAGAACCGTCTATTCTCAAGAGAATGAACATATGATTTATGACATTTGACAAATTTTTGATGTATTTGTTTTTATAAGATAAGTAGTTTGAACGGTTTTGTGTTTATTAATTAAATAAGTTAAGTACCCTAAAAATACTACTTTAAATACGTTTTTAATCTGAACATACGGTATTACCGAACATACAAAATTATAAAAAACCCAATTTTAGTAAATAATTAATATTTATTTTTTAATTTTGAATACTGTCACTTAACCTAACTTTTGTAAAATAATAGTAAAATGGATGAGGAGGAACTGTTCCTATTTTATAATATTAGAAATAATGCTGAAAGACATTTTTTTACACGTGAAAATTATGACTAACTATCAGAAGGACAGTTTATGAAAATGTTTCGGTAAGTTCACTCATAAATTAAGAATTTAAGTGTAGACAAGATACATTATCAAGTCAAAGCCCTTTATAGCTACTATACATTTTTAATGTTGTTGTTAAGGTATCATTAGGTTCTAAATTACTAAGCATTTGTTTGGTCCAAAGAGCTTTAATAATAGCTCAATGCTCTGGTTTGCATTGAGAAATAATATAAATACATTTTTAGATTAAGTAAGCATCTCGCTCAAGAGTTGATACATATGTTAACTCCCTTATTGCCACCACCTTCCCGGGCATCAGATCTTTCTGTTGAATCTAAAGTAAGTTATAGCATAACTTAACTTAGTCAAAAACTGTATAATAGAAACGCAACTATTATTGCAGGTTCTTGCAGCATTACATTTTTATGGCACTGGAAGCTATCAAACTCCTGTTGGCAGAAATTTATTTGTAGCAATGTCACAGTCCAGCATTTCTAGAAGTTTGGAGAAAGTAACCAATGCCCTAATACATGAAAATATTATTAATACCTGGATTAGATTTCCTCGGAACATTAATGAATTACGCAATTTAAGAACCAGGTATTATTTTTAACTACAAAGAAACATCAGTAGGTACTTACCTTTAATATGTCTGCTCTTTTAATATGTTAGTTATCTTAAATTAAATGGGCGCTTTAATAGGTTTTATTGAGAATGATAAATAATTGATTGTAGCAACAAAAATTTGCAGCTTGTAGAGGGTACTGTTATTATGAGGAATTTGTAATTGAAATATTTAATAACTTTTGTAATATGTTGTTAGTTCACATATTTTGTGCAGGTTTAAATGTATTGTAATTTCACCCTAAATCACTATTTAAAGTTTGTATTAATAATATAATATGATCATGACAATGATTAATTGTAGGTTTTATGAAAGATATCACATTTCTGGGATAATTGGATGTATAGACTGCACACATATTGCAATAGTCCCACCACAGGGTGATCCAGAGCATCCTGAACACATTTATATAAACAGGAAAAATTATCATTCACTGAATGTTCAATTGGTAAGTAAAAAATGTTCAAGTGTGTGGTAACTGGCAAATTATTAGCTATTTATATTTGCTATTGATAAATACTTTGGTCCTTATTATGGTCTAAATCTAAGCAATACAGGGCTTGCCATTTGAGATACTTAAATCAGTTTTTTAAACAAATTTTTTCTATTTCATTATTACATTATGAAGTATAAGTTTGAAATTTCATAGGTAACTTGTAATCATGCAATGAATGAATGCAAGTAGACAATGATGTTGGCTTTACAAATGAAATTTTTTAACTAACGGTAATGCTATTTAACGTTTATTAAAATTTGTCTAGAAGCCATGTGTACACATATCCCGTGTCAACAAACTCCCTCTAACCTCGCTTAAGACACCCACGGTACGTTAGTATTTAGGCTTTTAGCCTTCGTGTATTGTCAAAAGATTAAAAAAAATGAATAACAACTCCAGTTTAATTTATACACACTATGCAACTTACTACCAAAACTCAAATTCAGAACAAAATTCGCAATGTACTTTCGCGTCTATATAAATCTAGCCTTACTTAGGAATTCTGTAACAAGTGTGTGGAAAAGTGTACTTTTCGGCACTGTTTTGTTTGTGAAAAATGACACTTTCCACAATAATGCGGAAAGTAACCATCATAGTATTCATTTTCATATTGTTATAAATTATGACATTTGACATTAATTGACTAATAATAAAATGGCATTTTAGGTTACTTCAAAATTAAATTGGCATACACATAGACTATAAGATTTTTTTCCTAACACTTGTCAAGAAGCTTTGTGGAAAAGTATAATTTTAAGAAACATTTTTAAATGTAAAAAAATTTATAGGGACTTATATATTTGACAAAACAATGGTACAGTGTAACATGTGACCATGAATCCCTTACAATCATAATCGTCCCACATGTTGCTATTCACCTATATCTACATAACATTATGTTTTGGTGTTTTTTAGGTTTGTGATGATAGCCTTAAAATCTTTAACATTAATGCAAGATTTTCGGGTAGCACGCATGATGCCTTTATATGGAGGCAGTCTATCATTTCCAGAACGATGGAACGTATTTACAGAGAAAATCCACAAGATCCATATTTTTTAATAGGAGATTCAGGTAAATCTGGAGAGTATTAGGGATTAGGTCAGTAGAAATTAATGGAATAGTTAAATAGCTTAAAAACCACTTGATTTACTAATATGAAACTGTGGTCAGACATATACAATCACTATAGTTAAAATAATAAATAATATTAAGTATTATGTTCCAACAGACAACATTGAAAATCTCTACTGATTTTGGTTGCACAGATGTTGCCCTAATATAGTGTAAATATGCCTTCATACTAAATTGAGGAAATCTCTGATAAGAACGCATCTTTTAAAAACTTGGTTTTCTGTTATACATGGTAGCACAACAGTGCATGATGAGCTAAGCACAATTTTTTTAAAATATAATCATATTTATGAACAAAAAGTTCACAATCATTTTAAGCCTCTAGTTTTTAAGTTAATTAGCTTCTTGAATTAATTCTGTCTTTACTTGGGAAATCTATAACAAACTTAGGTAAAGAAGTAAAACACTTTTGTTTTCATATAGAGTGTAAATTAAGTAAAACAAAAGTGTTTCACTTTTACTAAGTTAACTATTAAGTTAATTAGCGTCTCTCTATATCTATTGTGTTAAGGTATAGGTGAGTATTGTGTGAAGATAATATTAGATCAATAAATAAGAATATTAATAAATTAACTACATAAATAAATAAATCTGCGAATATATCAATTGGCTTCCCAACGGATCTAGTAATTTAGTGCTCCATAAGTTAATGGAATAAGTATACATATAGCTTATTAGACATAACCAATTCCTTATATTTTAGGCTATCCCTTAAGACCTTGGCTAATGACACCCCTTCGGGATCCACAGCCAGGTCCTAAAGAAAAGGTTTAATAATGCCTTTAAAACAGCAAGAAGCATTATTGAAAGGTGCAATGGTGTTCTAAAGGAAGATTTAGGTGCCTCTTGCAGGATAGGACTCTGCTAGTGCTCATGAAAAGAAAAGTCAGCCGCCATTAAGTATATGTGTTTTAAATTCTACAGTTGCCCCGAATGTAGGTGTACAGCTACAACAACCCAGCTCACCACCATTAATATCACCTATTGCTTCAAATCCACCATCTTCAGCAGCATTAAGCATAAAACCAATATTACCTCATAAGTGGGATATTAAATTTTCAGGAGATAAGCGAGGTTTATCGGTGACTGCTTTCTTTGAAAGAGTCGAGGAATTAAGGAGAGCAAGAAATGTGACTAAGGACATTTTGTTAGAATCTGGCATAGATCTTTTCACAGGAAGAGCTTATGACTTTTATCAGGATTGCAGATCTGAAGTGTCCACATGGGATGAACTAGTCGATAAATTTAAAGAGGAATACCAGCCGGCATTTTATCAAGAAAAGCTTTTAGAAGAGATCAAGCGCAGGACACAAGGTGCTGATGAAACAATTGGAACATATCTAGCCATTATGTCTAAATATTTTCAACGTCTTCAATGTACAGTTTCGGAGGAAGCTAAGCTGAATATTTTACTAAGGAATATTGCACCTGTGTATAGAGCACAACTTGGAGCATTGGATATAACGAGTATAGCTCAACTGAAGTCTCTTTGTAAGAGAATCGAGAATAGGATGCAATCTGATTACAACCCACCACCTAGAAAGAACCAGTCTATGGAACCGGACTTAGCATATATTGAGCTCGAGGAACATTTGGACGAGATTCGCCTAGATGAACCACATCATGCCAGTCGCTCAGATAGCGGTAGTACTAGTCTGCGAAGAGGAGGAAATATGAATGAAGTTCCAAGTAGTTCTGGAATCAGATCTGGAAGGGAAAGAGACATAATATGCTTCCGATGCAAGAAACCTGGTCATCGGGCAGTCGGTTGTGCTGAACCTAGAAAGAAGTATTGCTATGGTTGCAAAAAGGAGGATTTACCAAAAACACCTGCCCTACCTGTAAGAATAGGAGCTCGGGAAACGGACAGAGCCGCTTTTAGGTAGTCGGTCTAAAGGTGAGCAAGTACCTAATCCGACTGATCGGTTTGGACACGTGCTGGATTTTATTTTAAATCACGCTCAGGAAGATGAAAGACCTTATCTTGAAATTGACATATTGGGACACAAAGTACTTGGATTATTGGATTCTGGCTGTTCCAGGACGATTGTTGGTCGTCAAGGCCTTCATTTGATAAATGAACTTGGATTAAGCATGGATACCACCAAGAAGTCTACCTGTACCGTTGCTAATGGCCAAAAGACAGATAGTGTTGGAGTCGTCGATTTGCCAATGAAGTTAAGAGACAGACTGAAGATAGTAGAAGCGTTGATTGTGCCCGGGGTGAATCATTCATTAATTTTGGGTTTAAATTTTTGGATTACTATGGGTATTGTTCCCGATTTGAGAAGAAATGAGTGGCATTTCACGGGTGACGCAGAGGTGTGCTGCATTCAGTCTGAACAATTAACTACCCTAACATCTTCTGAAAAGGATACCTTAGACAGACTTGTAGAAAAATACAAAGAGTTGATGGGAGAAAATTTGGGATGTACTTCTTTAGTAGAACATAAAATTGTGACTAATTCCCCACCAATACGCCAACGTCCTTACCGTGTGTCTCCAGTTCTGCAGAAGATTATTGATGACGAAGTGGATGAAATGTTGCAGTTGAATGTGATAGAACCAAGTGACAGTCCTTGGGCTTCTCCAGTGGTCCTAGCAAGGAAGAAAAACACCAACAAGTATAGATTTTGTGTGGATTATAGAAAAGTAAATGGTGTTACTGAACGCGACAGTTATCCCCTCCCCTTGGTCTCAGATACGCTGGATAAATTGAAAGATGCCAAATACCTTTCAAGCATTGACATTAAAAGCGCCTACTGGCAAGTACCCATAGAAAAGGATTCAAGACCACTTACTGCATTTATTTGCCGCAGAGGATTATACCAGTTCAAGCGTATGCCGTTTGGTTTACACAATGCACCTGCCACTTGGCAGAGACTGATTGACAGAGTCCTTGGAGCAGATTTGGAACCACATGTTTTTGTGTATCTTGATGATATTGTTATTATCACTCAAACTATGGAAAAGCATCTGGAAATAATGGAAGAAGTTTTCAAGAGGTTGTTACATGCCCACATCACAGTCAGTTGGGAAAAATGTCAATTTTGTAGGCCTGAAATGAAATACCTTGGCTATGTAGTGGATAGAAGAGGCTTAAGAGTGGATCCAGACAAGGTTAAGGCTATGTTGGAACTGCCAAAACCAAAAAATGTGACAGAAGTTCGTCGTGTTATTGGAAGTTTTAGTTGGTATCGTCGCTTTGTCCCGGAATTTTCTTCTATTATTGCACCAATTACGTCTTTAACAAAGAAATGTCATAAGTTTATCTGGACTCAAGAATGTGAGGAAGCATTCACAAAGATAAAGGAACTACTAGTGGCTGCACCAATTTTAAGTTGTCCGGACTATTCCAAGGAATTTATTATCCAAACTGATGCTTCTGGATATGGTATAGGAGCCGTGCTAACACAACCACACGAAGGCGGAGAAAAAGTTATTTGCTACTTAAGTCGTTCGCTCACTAAACAGGAAAGAGTATTTACAACAACAGAAAGGGAATGTCTAGCCGTAGTTTGGGCAATAGAAAAACTTAGACCTTACATCGAAGGAGTTACCTTTACAGTTATTACGGACCATTATAGTCTTAAATGGTTACAGTCCTTACGAGATCCATCAGGACGCCTTGCGCGTTGGTCTGTAAAGCTACAACAATACGATTTCTCAGTGATACATCGTCGAGGTAAAGATATGGCGCTTCCTGATA
This sequence comes from Listronotus bonariensis, assembly GCA_014170235.1. Taxonomy (NCBI): domain Eukaryota; kingdom Metazoa; phylum Arthropoda; class Insecta; order Coleoptera; family Curculionidae; genus Listronotus; species Listronotus bonariensis. The sequence continues at coordinate 174,423 of JACEGR010000788.1, forward strand.
TGCTGTCAAGATCAGTCCCTATTATCGATGCTGTTAAAGAAGACATTCAACCTTCAGAAACAATCAAGGACAAATGGTATAATAGGATGATCCAAAGAGTGCTCAGTTCACCATTGACTTACAACAGTTGGCGGTTTAACAATGGGAAGCTGTATAAATATGTTAAGTTAGCTTATCCGGACTTAGCCATGGAAGGTGATTTTGGAAAGAAGTAGTACCGAAAGAACATCGGAAAGAAATTATTAGAAAGGCTCACGATCTACCTACTTCAGGACATACAGGGGTGTATAAGACTTTTTCGAGGATCGCAGAAAAATACTTTTGGCCGAAGATGCGCAATGATGTTGCCTGTTTTGTTAGGAATTGTAAAGTTTGTGCAGCGCATAAAGTCGATCCACAGGGTGTTAGAGATCAAATGATTTCTCATCCAAAACCGAGTCGTCCATGGGAGGTAGTATCCACAGATCTGGTAGGTCCTCTTCCAAGATCATTGAAGGGTAATACATTTGTATTAGTTGTCACGGACTACTTGACCAAGTTTTCACTTATTTTTCCACTGCGTCGTGCAACTACGAACGTGATTATCAACAGGATTGAAGAGAGTGTATTTTTGCTATTTGGCGTCCCACGCGTTCTAATTTGTGACAATGGACCACAGTACCGAAGCAGAGAGTTCACGAAATTTATTAGCTCCTATCAGTGCAACGTTAAATTTAATGCCAATTACCACCCTAGAGCAAACCCTACGGAACGACAAAACAGGACATTGAAAACTATGCTATCTATTTATGCACATGACAATCACAGAAAATGGGATAGCAAGCTGCAACAAATAGCGTGTGCTATACGCACCAGTTGTCAAGAAACAACTCGAGTGTCGCCGTACTTTGCAAATTTTGGACGTAACATGTGTCTCTCTGGAAAGGACTACCACAACAGTGCTCTTCTTGAAACAGAAGATGGCACGCAGTTACCTGCTGTCAGTAAAAATATGGCTTTTAAAGAACTATTTAAAGACGTTAAAGAGCGACTTGAAAGCTGGGGATAAGGGCGTCCATAAATATAACCTTCGAAAGAGAAACCAGGAATATGCCGTAGGTGATCGAGTTTGGCGTAGGAACTATGTACTTTCGGATGCATCTAAATATTTTTCTGGAAAACTAGCTCCAAAATTTGTGGGTCCGTTCATTATTTTTCGGCGTTTATCGCCTTGGGTATACGAACTAAAAGATTTAGATGGGAAGATTCAAACTGGTTCTTGGCATGCTAAGGATTTGAAATCCGCCCCTATTGTTCTCGACTAACATTATGGTCCCCATCTGGGCCTGGGGAATAAAAGAATGTGTCCAGAGGTTTTGTTCTTTTTCCTGATCGTAAGAGGCGAGTAAATAAAAATTCAATCTGTCCGACCAATTAAACACCGTGTATAAGAAGAATGGTCTTAGGATATATATTTTTTTTTTTATTAGCATTTGATTGCAGGGATTTGTTGATAGGAGTTGCTTCCAGGGTTTGACTTTGTTGCTGACATTAGGTTGCGTGGATTTCTTTTGGTAGTTTTTACTCTGATTTAGCTCTCCTCAGTAAACATTTTATAAGCATCCTTTTTTGCCGGTCGTTGGTTGGTTTGGCAATAATTTTAATATTTTAATTTATAGGTACTTGATCTACTGGCATGTCTATTTTCTTATTTTTTTTAATTTTCTTTAATCTCTATTTTTCTTGCATATGAACTTTTAGAAAATCTTTAAATAATTTCTTCTTAAAAGTCTAGGTTCTGAATTCGTGTTTGTGGAACTTGATTAACCTTAAGAGGTTAATCATCTTGAAGCAAGGGGGAAATGTAACGGTTAAAAATTGCACTTAATATCTATTCGGAACTGCCTCGTGCACAGTAGAATGAATTATGTTAAAATAAGATATATTTTAAAAAAAAAAGGAAAAGACAGTTACTTACTGAGATCTAGATATCATTTAAAGTCATAAATTATTATTTTCCTTCCAGTTTTAGCAATAAATTTCTGAAAAACAGGCATATTTTGAAAATAACATTGTTTACAAAAGCCGGTATAACCTCAAAATGTTTTCTCCTGATTCATATTTTTACAGTCTCATCGTAGTATACATTCTTCACAAATACATTAAATAGTCAAATTACTAAATTTTAACTTATTCTCAGGATTCATTTTAATTAGATTTTTAAAATAATTTGTTTACTATTGAATTGATTGACATTTCTTATTTCATTCTACTTTCATGACGGGACCGAGCCCCTAAGTGTGTATACAACATCGGATACATGAAGGTTTATGGGTTGCATATAGTTAAATCTTGATTTTTGCATTTTATTTATTTTATTTCCTAAAATTGTACTAAGTGAGAGAGACAAACTACAATAAGGGGAAGAGGGATGGGTTTATGTCTAAGTTTTGAAAAATCTGCGTTGAACTCAAGGGATGGAGGTTTGTGGAATGTAGTTTTTGTGCGATTTTGGTTTTTTTCTTCACTCTAAGAAATTTCTAGCGAACGCGAAAAACAGTCGGTCAGTTAAAAAGCACGTGCTGAGAGCGAAAGATAAGGTGTAATTGTAGTCATTTCAGTTAAAAATTTTTGTTCTGATTCCTATGGGTATTTGAGGAAGCAGTAGCTTCGTATAGAAGGATCATATTAATTGAAAAGACAAAAGGATTGTACAAAGTCTGGAGTTTTATGGTTTCTTTGTAATCCTACCAAATTTTTGGGAACATTCTATTACACCGACGTAACTCAAAAGTACCGAACAACTGTACTCATCTGGTTACTTCAAGCACGTAATTGCCACAACCTAATTTTGAGAAATAATTGCAGAAAACCCTTCTTCTGAGGAGGTAAGATTCGTTTTTTGTAATTCCAGTAAATTCCTTCTTCAATTAAAGGTTTTTTTATATATTTTGTAGAATCTTTGGGTATTAAACTAAAGTCCTTTTTTTTTGTCATTTTTTTTCTCTTGAACTGTAAAATCTTCCATAGTTAATTTTTGTGACTCAAGGATAGTCATTTTTTTTCTGGGTTTCGAAACCATAAGTTTAGACGGATATATTTTACAGGGTTTTATTGTTGGACCTTTAGCCGTGAGGTTAACAGACACCCATACCTTTTCAACCACACGCTACACTACCCTTGCGACTTCATTTGCTGCCGTACGAGCTCAACTTTCTTTTGCTGTCCGTACCTACTTGCCGCTGTCATAAGGTTACCCGTCTAGGAGTCGAGTAAGACCAGTCATAACACCATCGAAACCAAGTAAGACCTTTCCACGTTACTCAAGATGAAGTTTTATTAGCATTTTTTTTGTACAGTATAGACAAGAAAAACCAAAGTTAATTCGTATAAATATATATTCTCCTTTCCTAAGTTATTGTCGCTTGGTCCAAGTTGCCAACGTAATTGCTATAAAGCATCGTAACCACTGCTCAAAACGCTTTAAATAGAGATCACACAGTTAACTTAAAACCGTTACCTTAGGTGCTGGACCAAGAGTCATTAACACTATATTCTTTTATCAAACTGAGTTTTTCAAGCTAAAGTTTCTACAGTTACTGAACTTTTTTTTTTTTTTAACCTGTTTATCCTATTAATTTTTTTATAAAGGTATATTATATTTTGACTCTATTTAATTAAAAGGTTTACTTATTTTTAAGATGTTGTGCGACGTATGTAAACCTAGTGTACGTACATTGAGGTAGGTTGCGCATAAACACAAATAAAGGTCTGACAGTGCGATTAACTGTTACATATACTATTGGTATAGGTAGTATTACGTATTAAAAATTAATTTATATAATATTTCTTCCAATTGGTTGTGAGCTCTAAAAATTGCTTACTTTTAAATAGTTTTGATAGTTTAAAAATAAACTTCATTTGACTTTTTAAACAGCTTAGACTGTGATAATTTTTGCTTCGTGGTTTTAATAATTTAATTAATTTAAATTCCAAATTAATTGTTGTTCCACTCTAGTCTTTCATTCATTTTGAGATATAATTTAATATTTTGGTTACTTATTTTGTTTTTAAAAGGAAAGTTTAAACGTTGATAATAACAAGTAGTCATTATTGATTTTATTTTGTTATTGATAGAAATTCTAAATTACTATTAATTAATTAATTTTTTTTAATTATTATTATTATTTATAATTAATTAACAACTTACTTAAAGGTTAACACATAGGAACCCTTTTTTTTTTAAGCTGAGGTGACTGCAATTACACCTTCGCTAAGAACAATTAGTTCTTTTATTGATTTTTTTGTTTTTTTCGTTTTCTTAAATTCTGGTGTTATAATTATTCTTTTGCCAACTCATTTGAGATAGTTTCACATTGGTTTAATTATTATTAACGTTTCGAACTTCTTTATGATCATTTAGTTATTTTATTATTCTTTTGTCCTTACTAATTAAACAAAAAAAAAAAGAGCTCTCTTGTGATTATTAATTTAAAAACACTTTTTGTTGTTCCTTTGCTTTAATTTAAAAGTCAATAGATTTTGTCAGTAGAATTTTTTTGTTGTTTTTTTATTTAAAACATTTTCCAGGTCTGATAAAAATACTTAATAGGTTTTGACTCACAACGAGTGACAATAGTTTCGTGCTCTGAGTTGTCATTCAGGGTTACATAAAGACATATATTTTTTTGTATATAACAATCAACCCAAACCACATAGTGGTTATGGAATAAAATTTAAGGTGCATGGCGCACATAATTTTAACAACCCACCCCCACCCGACTGTTAACCTTAAAAGCTGGCGGCTCCATAACTACTACACAAAGGTGTGATCAAAACTGAGGTTATTTTGTTTCTATTTTTTTTTTATTTGAATTTAGCTTGCGATCTTTTGAACGTAAAAGTTTACGAAAGTTTTGATGCAAAAATGTTTGTATAAATAAAAATCTAAATTAAAGGAGAGGGACCTCTAAATATTAATCATCCTAAACAATATTTTTGAATATATTTTTCAAAAAAAAGGGTACCACTCATTTTTGGGATACCCTGTAAAATGCAAAATATTTGTGTGTTGCACTTTGCAGAACTAGTGAAGCACCCTGTATATACCCCTGCATTATGTGTGCATTGTGACATTTGACATTAAAGCAAAGTTATGACAAATTCACTTAGCATCAATAATAAAGTTAAAACTGTCTTTAAAGAATAATTACCCCAGGTGCAAGTGTCATTTCCTTAAATACTTTGGGTGTATATTTAAGTATCTTATCTTAAATATTTAGACAAAGATAGGTGTTTGCTGTTATTAATATTAATCATGTATTTTTTCCTTTAATACTTACCTCAACAGCTGATGTGTTGTTTATGTCATTTATCTCCGTTATAATGATCTCGGGCTGGTCCTACATAGAAAATAAAGAACCTAATTTTACTCATCCATTTTAAGCTTTTATTAATAATTCAATGTTAATATTAAAAAAACAGATTTGCAAGAAATATAATGCCAAAAATACTTACCAATGGCTCTCTATTCTCTGCAAATTGAAATTCTACTTCTGTCTCCGTTATTGCCTCATGTCCCTTCCTAGTTACATTGCCAATTATTTCTAAAATATTGTTTTCAAGATCGGTTAATTGGGTGTCATTGATAGGTGGCCCTCCTCCTGTTCCATTTGCATGTTTTTTGTTAAATACTGATTTGTTTTTGACATTTTTCTTTAAATCAGACCAGGTCTAAAGAGAAAATTATTTTTAGTACGGGATTCACCAAGATAAAACCACATAAACCCAAGGCAAGTTTAGGCATAAGCAATGATTACAACTTAAACATTACAGTGGTTTAAGAATGTATTTACCTTTTTAATATACATTACGACATTACACTGTTTTTACATTTGGGGTAATACCATAAAAAAATAATGTAAGCTAAAAAGATATGAAAATATTGCAGGTACATAAACATTAAACAATCAAAAATATGGCAAACCTAACATGGACATACAAATTCAAGCACACAAACAATTCGTCATAGATTCGATATCAGAAGCTTAAATGTTACAATAAACATAATATAGTGAACTAAATAATGATTATAAGTGTTTATAAAGTTTGTTAAATTCTTATAATAGGGAACTGATATCAATAATTTATTCAGTGATATGAACAACTTAACAAATTATTATTTCTTAGAGGTCTAGTATTATATATCATATATATATATAGTAATATTCTTAAACCACTGTATGGTTTAAGGCTTAATTAGTGCCTATACCTAAACCTGCTACTTATCAATATGTTTTAACATAGCAAATCTGGTACAGAAGGTTTTGTTTAAGTAAACTGAATGGTGGGATTCAGGCTTTTGGGTTTTTGAAGTTCGGTTCAGGATTTTTGGTTTAAATTTTGCATACTTATCTCAGAGGGCTTTAATAGAACAGAACTAAGCAGAACCAAGAAAACCAAGAGCCTAAATCCAACCAACTTAATTTATACCTAAAAAGTCTATTTTGAACTAAAAAAACAAACCTTACCTTTCTCCACTGGGTCCAATTTTTTCTCGAACCTCCCGGTACACTATTTAAAATGTTGGTTACCTCTTCCCATAATTGTTTGGGGCTTTTTTAAAGGTGAAGTCTTGTGTAAATTTTTGGGTTGATAACTCACAATGATTCTGCATGAACTCCAATAACAATTTTTTTGTGCCTGATTTATTGGCAAAACTTTTTTCTTTCTTGGCCCTCCATGCCTAGAAGATGGTACTAAATATTACGTATCTTTACTACATTATGTATTCATTATATTTCTTGGGTAATTGTTTACAAACAATTGTTAAAAGCCAATTTTAATGAAATTTGGTATATGGGGGTTTTGGAGCGCTGATCAAGAATCTTAGAGTTTTTATTCGGGCTCATATCGTTCTCGAGATATTCATCATTAATGTTGAATAGAAAACTAACCTAAATTCAACATGTTCCCCCTTCTTTTGCATGCAATTCTTGAATTTTCCGCTTAACTGGCACTTAATACTTGATATCCACCTTTTATAAACCCATTTTTCCATTTATTTTAGCCATTTTTTCATAAAATTGCAAAGCTACACTTACAATCATTTCAATCACAGTAGCCATGGCTACTAGCATGGAAATGATTAAAATTGAAGCTTTGCAATTTTATGGAAAAAATGGGTAAAATAAATGGAAAAATGGGTTTTTAAGAGATGGAAATCAAATATTTAGTGCCAATTTAGCGTTAAATCAAGAATTGTTTGCAAAAGAAGGGGGATAAAGTGAAAATAAGGTAAACTTGTTTTTCAAGTTTGATTATGGATATCTCGAAAACGAAACAAGTCCGATCAAAAATTATTTCAGATTAGTGATCAGCGCCCTAAAATACCCCCGTATAACAAATTTCATTAAATTTGGCGATGCGTCCGGTTGTAAACAATTACCATTTCTTGTAAATTACTACTTAAATAATAAAGCAATAAATTTTTGCAAAAATAAAATATTTTTACATACTTACTTACTAGATGGCGATTAACTTGTTAAAAAATCAAAACAAGTAACAAAACATAAAAAATGCATTGAAGTGACATATGACAGTGCTCGCTCTTCTTTTTTATTTATATTTCCACATTTTATGTGGAAAAATGCACAATTTATTATTGGCAACACCGCACAGCTAGTTCGCTTGGGAATCGGATTCACACGCGGCAAGAATAGGCGTTGTGAAAGCCCGGTGAACTGACGTGGGATGGGAACGCTCTTCTCTCTCTCAAGATTTTGTTCCCTTCTCTCAAGCTCCAGAATCGGCTCCCTGGTCGTCGCAATGCAAAGTTTGGGAAGCCCTGCCTTACACAATAGTAGGTACTAATTATTTTTACACCCTGTATAATAGAGGAGGGATGGCGAATGCATGGCACACGTCGTAAAATTTTGTGCTGCACGCGAGCATGTAGATGTGTAGATGTTTTTTTTTTAGTGAAAATTATACAGCTGCCGGAAGGTGCAGGGATGGAAGTCTTAAGTAGCAGACCTTTTTTTGCTATTCAATTTTTACCGTTATATATTTATACAGGGTCGCTTTTATGTATGGAAACGGTTGATTATTTGCTAAAGTAAGATAGCTACCGAAGAATGTTAAATACAAAATTTTTAGGGTTTTTAGAAATCTATTACACTGCATATAAACTAAGTGTTTCGGATCAGTCAAAAAGCCATGGAAAAACAAAGTTACTTTATTTTAAATGGATGCCCCTGTACATTATTTAATATTTCAATTATTTACAAGATTCTAAAATGGAATGTTAAGCACACTACATACCCAATGTCAACCGTTTTTGAGATATCAAGTTTCGAATATCGTTTTTAAATAAATTATTACATTCATTAATTTTTTAGTGCATCGAGTTACCTTAGAAAATATTCATCCCCATGGCAATGTTGTTTTGTGATCTTGACAACAGATATACCAAAAAAACTTACATAAACAATTTGTGAACAACAATCGCGTAAAAATGGCACGGTGGAAACGTCATAGGACCCTATTTTATACCTCGAAATTTTAACTCTAAACGATATTAATTACTTTTTAAAAGAGAATATTGTTTCACAGCTCAGACGATTATTCCCGAATCATAATAATCCCAATTTACCGGCTGAACAAATATGGTTTAACAAGATGGGGCTCCACCACATTTGGAACGGATGGTAAGGAAATATCTAGAAGAAAATTTTCCTGGTAAATGGATTGGGCGCAGAGGTGCAATTGAATGGCCTGCTAGGTCTCCTGATATGACCCCTCCTGACTTTTTTCTTTGGGGCCATATCAAAAATTTAGTGTACAAAAATAGGCCACAAAATATCGGAGATTTGCAACACAGAATAATGCATGAAATTTCCAGTTATTGCTGTTTTATGCTTTATTTGTTTTCTGGACGATTAAATTTAAACCAAAATATTATTTGGCTTTTCTCCAGAATCAAATTAAAAAAGTTTATTTAATATTTTATGAAAATTAAAACTTTTATACATTATGTAGAACTATTCTGCTCTTACACAATATAATAAAAGTTATTATTACTTTAAAAGAAATAAAATAATGAAATATTTAATATTAAGTTACTTACAATGCAAAGGTTTCAATCTATAAACAAAGGTTCATTAGCACTCGGTTGAAATTATTTTAATCTAATAAAATAAAATCTTAACAAGACGCCAGACGAGAACTGGGCCAATGGTTGCGTCTCAAAAATGTGGTAAACTATTTACCACATTTTTGAGACGCTAAATTACCTTTGAAAAAAGGTAAACGGATTACCTGGGTTGCCTTGCCAGGAATAACAGTTCACTATGGTGAGTTTAATATCACTTCATAAAAGAATAAAAAAATATCGGACCCAGATTCTGTGATGTATTTTTGACTACTAAACACAAATGCGTGATCGAAGAAGTCACAATTTTTCCTAATCTTAAAAACTTTTATTATGGGTATGTTTTATTCTTAGTTTATTAGACAGGGGCATGCGAATTCTAGGCCACAATATTTTTCTTCAGTTCTGATGTTCTTTAGCAATTTATTTAAGAATAAAAAGTGATGGTGACCCAGACATGCAAAATACGTTTATTATTTATGATCTAAACTTAAATCAAGGGTAAGTTTTCCTTTAGCTTCCACCAATATTCGGTTTATTTCAAAAAAGCGTTAAAAATTGCCAATTTTACATTCAAATATTTTAAGGTTGGAGTTTAGCGTATATCACATTTTTGGGTCCAATACTTTTGTTTTATTTTGACAAATTGTTTAACTCAAGGCAAGGTAAGGCAGGTAAAAAGAAATCAGCCAAAAGACAATTTTGAGGTTTCGCAAGATCAGAGCAGAAGAATGTCCGTTTAACAACTTCTGAGAATGGCATAAAAACATTTTAAAAAATTGGCCCCTAGCCAACAATGATAAAAAGCACTGAAAAAGAGGGAGTGTTTAAAGTACTATGGTGGCTAAATTAATAATATAAAATTCGGCTTGAGCAAAAAAGGACATTTACATATCATTACACATTTAGAGTTCAGAACATATCACAGAACAAAATTTGAAATGTATTGACTACAATAAATAACGTAAACGCTTTTGTCGATAAACTCCATTACAATATATATATATATATATATATATATATAAAACTATTGTGTTCTAATTAATTATTTAAAACTGTCAGAGTACTAAATCAGGTAATAACATTTCATTAATTATGTTACATTGTAAAAACTCATGTAATACATTATGTTAGTTGATATACTTATTTTACTTTTTTAATTAGCCTCAGATCTCTATTTTTTTATAAAGGGGACCAATTTTGCCGTATGCCACCTTCTCGGCCTCTTTTATTTGAGAAAAAATTTGAAAAGCAAAAAAAAGTCCTTGGTTTTGAAATACCTATGTATAATAGCAAATTAAGTAGAGGCCAAACAAAGTTTTCTCTCTTACAATCGCCAATTTCCTATACTTTTCATGCTTTAATTTGCCGCCCCTTGAAAGCGTCACTCGGGGCAGACATCCCCATTTGCCCCCTTAGATCCGGGACTGCTTTTATTACTTTCTTTTCTCAAATACGTTAATAATTGACATTTAGCGTATTAGACGTTTTTGATGTAACTGTTAATGTTATGTTAACTGAAATTTATTTAAATACGGTACTGACTCAACGTCCTTTCAACGGCAAAGCGGCGATAACTTCACATGATTATGCCCGGTAGTTCAAATGGCGCACGCGCGTTCACCCTCGCTGACGTAGAAAAACGACTGGTTTTGCTTGCGCACAAACTCATTTATTCGCCCATGAACTGTAACTTTTTCAGGTGATACTCATTAGCTATCCATCGAGATCAGTGCCCCTTCCTCTCACAAAAAAAGCCGGCTTATGGCAATGGAAAGGAAATACCCTGTATGTGTCTAATAATAAACTTGATTAAATAATATTATGCAATTTCAATGATGCACTCAATACACCTGTTCTAAATCCGACAAGTAAAATAAAATTGGAGGTTTTAAAACAATGCTAAATGTTTGCTTTAGAATACTGGACAGCTTTTAATTAGTAACTATTAACAAATTTACAGATTGGGCTAATTAAAACCGGTATTAACCACTGCATTAGGGCGTTTTTTTTATTTTTGGATTTTTGGATCAAATACTTACAGCATAATTACTGATAAGAAGTAGTCTACTGAAGTAATATAAAAAAAATTGAAAAAAATATTCACAAACAGAAGGTTTTTATAAAAGTGGCACTACGAGTACCTCTATATTGAAAGCCGCAAGAAAAGTATGGACATAAATATTAATAAACACTTTTTTTTTTAATTAAACCATTTAAAAAATATAAAACTCACTTAAAAGTGAAAAATATTAAAAATTAAAAAAAGTAAACAATGAAGTCGGGTAATAGTATTAAAGAATAAAAAGCTTTTGCCTATTTAGTTATTAACATTAAGTAATCTAGCGCATATGTTATTACCCGGCTTCTTTTTTCAGTATTTTTAACTTTTTAGTGATATTTATTTATTTTTTCGTCGGTTTAATTATTCTTAATTGTTTTTTTGCATCCTCATTTATTATTATTACTACTAAATCAGTAAACATAAACTAAAAATACTACCAGTACCTCTTTCAAAGACTACAGCAAGCATAAGGACGTAATTCGATTGGTTTAAAACGTTACAGACTGTCATGCAAAACTGTTACATGGGGGTGGGGTTCATGGTTAGTTTCATTTTGTTATTTTGTTTTTTTTACTTAATTTAATCAGAAATTAAAAAAAATTAACTAACCAAAACTAACATTAACCCCCCGCCATTCATGTCAGTCAATCAAATTGCATGCCCTTGTGTGTTTAACTGTAGTCCCTCTTTCAGTTTGGTAAAAAGAATAAATTTTACCCAAAGGTGGTCAATTCTAAATGCACCCTAGTGTTTGAACAGTATATCTTTTCGATGGTTTTGCAGGGTATCTCGAAAACCGTGTAAATATTATATAATATAGACCTCGATCTCTTTATATGAAAACAACTATAGTAAACAGTTCATGGTATTGATCCATCTCGAGCTACAGGATTCAATTTGCCAATTTTTACAATTTTAATGTTTGGTATTAAAGTTATAAAAAACTTTATATAGTTAATTATTAGTTTTTTCGTAGAATATGAGTGTAATTAGTTTTTTTTAGTTTAACAGTTTTGCGAAAATCAACTACCTTTTTTTCTTTGAGTTTAAAAATATATACCATTAGTATTTTTATTTTGGCTTTTTTAAAAGGCATATAAGAAGATAAAAAACATTATTTTAAATACATTTTAAAGTAACCTTTATTTTAAACCTATTTTGATTAACTTACCTTTAAGCTTTAAAATAAATATGTCCTTCTGTTTTTGTCTGACCACTTGCATTATACTAATAATAAATAACATAACAATAATAGATGAGTTCAGGCAATGTAAACAGTATAGACACGTACTATTACATAACAGAAATACTGTTAACCAAGTAAGGATAAAGTAAGTATACCTGTAACAGAACACTATAATTGTAAACATTTACTGTAATTTTCGTTTTTGTTGTTTTAAATATGCTATATCTAATACATGTGTCACCTTAGTTTCGTTTAGTAAATATACCTTTTTTTCATTAATAGGACCTTTTTCTAAAGAAATAAGAATCATATTTTTAGAAGCTAAAGTAAGTTAATTGAAATAACTTGTAGATATATAATTTTGATTTTTAATAGGATGATCAAGTTAGGAGAGCTAAATTGAACAAGGTATTTAAAAATTGAATCTTTTTTCAGTTTCTGTCATGGCCTTCTTTACGAGAAGTCCATTTATGCACAATGCTAATTTTCTGGTAAAATTTAAAATAACAAATACCTACTGACATATGTTTTAAAAGCTCGATAGAGGAGCTAACAAATATAAATAAAAAATATACAGTGCGTTCCATAAGAAAAAAACAGGAATTGGCTGTGATTTTCTGTTGCAATATAATGACTGTGTTACAAAAATTAAATTAATAAGTTTAAATAAATAAAACATGTGGTGATTTGGAAAATTTGATGTAGAAAATATGGTATGTAACATATGCATAAAGTGTTTTTACCATGGATTCCCGCATACGCCAACTTTTGTAGAAATAATACCAAAACAGTATAAATTCCTTTTCAATTTCTTAGTCATCCAAATTTATTATTGCTATTAATTTTCAATAATTTTTAATAATTTTTTCAAACTGTAAAATTTTAAAACTAGTGACACATGAACTGAAAGATATAATGACGAAATCAAAGGCAATTGACCGTTTGGTTCATTTAATGTCGCGTTTACTGTTACATTGCACAAATTAATATTTAAGTTTATTATAGGGCATTGAAACAAAAACACTAATTCAAAGTGGGGAAAAAAGCTTCGAAGTGTTAAAAAAAAAGTCATCCAAATTTATTATTGCTATTAATTTTCAATAATTTTTAATAATTTTTTTCAAACTGTAAAATTTTAAAACTAGTGACACATGAACTGAAAGATATAATGACGAAATCAAAGGTAACTTGACCGTTTGGTTCATTTAATGTCGCGTTTACTGTTACATTGCACAAATTAATATTTAAGTTTATTATAGTGGGCATTGAAACAAAACACTAATTCAAAGTGTGAAAAAAGCTTCGAAGTGTTAAAAAAAAGTTACTTTTTTAACACTTTATGTGATGTACTAGAATGGAGTACTTTCTCTTCATGTTAACGATTAAAAAACTGCATTTTTTTTAACGGTCGTAGAAAAAAGTATGTTTTCGGCCATGATTACTCTTCTTAACACTTTATGTAGTGTACTAGAGTTGAGTTACTGGACAGCCTGTATGTATGTAGGTAATTTGATTGAAATTGATAAAAACTTTAATGTCTATTGGTGCCTAAACGGTGAGGTTTATCGACTTTAATAAAGAGTACCTACCTTAATTTTAGGTTTTTGATTGTCTACGAAATGGCGTCCCCAGCTTTGCGATATCTGTCAAAATAAAAGGTTATGAAGTAAATAAATTTTAAGTTTCAGGTAAGGTGCCCTCTGGCGGTATTAAGAAAAAAGTATTTTTGTCTTAAAATTATAGAATCTGCAAAGCTCGATTTGTGTGCCAAATATCAACTAGATTTCTTAAAAAATAAATGCAATATGGCGAAAAAACCAAAATAAAAATTGAAGTTTGACGGCTTGTAACTCGAAAACGAATGACATTTTGAAAAAAATTATATAAAGCTCTACCCTTGTTTTGTCAAGTAGAATCACCTCCTTAAGTTTCGTGATCGAGTTTTGAATCACCCTGTATGTAATATAAAAAAATCCAGAGAAAGTGGTTTGTCATTATTGCGGTAGTTTATCTGCATATTTCTCATTTTATTCAACCAATTTTTAACGTATATATATCTACCACTAGTGTAGGTAGGGGGAGGGGCGGGTAAAGAGGGTAATTATCCCTTCCTTCCCCTCCCCAGAAAGCTCTTGAATTTTTTTAAGCGTTATTAATAATTGGTTGTAAAGTAGAGTTTGTAAGTTGAAATAGGTGTTTGTAGTATAGTTTATGCACAATACCTCATGTTGTAGTAATCAATATATTTTTTTTAAAGGGGAGGACTTTTTTTTGCTCTTCGCATTTTTTTGGTTCATTTTTGATTTTGCCATACAAAGCCAGTTTGAAACATACTTAATCCATTCGGAAATAAATTTATCTACGCCAATGATATCTACTATTTACGCAGAAAAATTGTATCATCGAGCGTTTTACCAATATTATTAGTAACCTTATACGATAAGTCATTTTAAGAAGTATATGTAAATCTGTAATTACATATTTTCGTGCTTGTCAAAATGTAAATAAAAGTAAATTACCGAACAATCATTATAAAACCACAATAAAATCACTATACCAAGACTCTTCCTACTATTTAAACTTACTTTAAAAACACTGTCATGTGTTTTTTTTTACTATGACAAATTCATAGTTTCGCCGACGATAGTACCCTTCACTCCAGTTTTCAGGTTCCTAAACCCATCACTATACCTGATTTGGAAAAAAACGCAGAGCGATGCAGATATCTCAGGATCTTAATTTAATATTGGATTGGGGCGCCAAAAATCTCGTCCATTTTAATGCATCCAAAACACAATCATGTTTCTTGTCGCGAAAAGAGTCACCAAATACTCATCCTCTACTTATGAGCGGCCAAGTTTTACAGAGCAAAAACACCTTCAATCTTGTGGGCGTCACATTTGAAAGTAACTTCAACTGGCATAAACACATTGTATCTATAGCCACGGCAGCTTCAAAAAGCTTGGATTTCTCTTTCGAGCCAAAAAGTATTTTTCCCCTTCTAATTTATACACTTTGTATGTGACCCAAATCCGACGTCCCTTGGAATATTGCTCTCATCTGGGGCATGGCGTCCCCTACAACCCTAAGCATTTTTGATTCCATTCAAAGAAGAGCTATTCATCTTATTAATGATCCTTCACTTACAGAAAGGCTTCCCTTTCTTGCACATCGTCGGGCTGTGGGGATTTATCGCTTTTTTATAGGTACTTCCATGGCCTCTGCTCTGAAGAATTGTCCATTATAGTTCCTCCACTCATGGTTCCCACCAGAGAAACTCGTGGTGCCGCGCGTATGCATCCCTATACGGTCCTACTGAACAGGCCTCGAACTTCCCACTTTGTTCGTTATTTTATCCCTAGAGTTTCTAGAATGTGGAACCTGCGGCCCGCGAAGGTCTTTCCTTCCCTCCCCAAATCTTCAAGTATTTAAGTCCCGTGTCAATAAACTGTCTCTTACCTCGCTTAAGACACCCACGGTACGTTAGTATTTAGGCTTTTAGCCTTCGTGGTATGTACAAAGATAAAAAAAACATAACTAAAGGGTTGCAGGTGGCTCCTTCTACATTTTAAAACAAATACGTTAGCAGATTTCGATTTCTTACCCTGGAAAACTCCTTAAACCTGATTTTTGTGGAAAAACTTTTATTACAAAAAATATTTTAAAATACCTTAAGTTCCATCAACAATTTGACACCCTGTATTTTGCAAACGATATACTTTTTGACTAAGGAAAATTGTCACTTGTCGTTTTATTTTAGCCTAAAGAGTTTATGGTAGGATTTTATACAGACCTTTTAGAGACATCCTGTATATCTATCTTAAAGAACTAAACTCTTGTCTTTACTTTGAAATTATTCTTTTAAAAATTTTGAGGAGTTTTTGATAAATTATCTAGGGACTTAAAATTTTGGACCTGGCAACACTGGAACTAGTAATGCTTTTGCAATGTCAAGATTTATCATCACCGCGTAAATACCGTAATTGTAAGGTTAGAAAATTATTAAGATAATAAAAACATTTCTGGGAAAAATAAATGTCACTGTTGCGGTAGGTTGTCTGCATATTTTATTTGCGATAATTCCCCTGTTTACATATTTTCTCTGTTTGATTTACACATTTAAATTATATCGTATATTGTTTTGCCAGTTTTGCTTACAACTTTACTGGATAATTTATATTCTGTGGTTGTTATTAATGGGTACGGTAGTAGTAGTACGGTTATTACTAGATCACAAAAGTTAAGGATTTCTCTTTACATCAAAATACATAAATAAGTTGGGATTTTTAATTTCCTAATTTGGTTTTTTAATTTTATTTTTCGACTGACACATGGTTTTCGCGAAAAAAAGTGGCACCAAGTGGATCATGTAATATTACACTCGGAGCTGTAGCCCGTTTCTTTGAGCTGGATCTTGGCTTGACACGCTGCCGCGTGTCTAGATTATTAGAATATTTAATTCGGGTGTTTAACCAACCAACAAAACATTCAAAATTGACTAATTAGAACATGTTACTAAGTTTTATCCGATCGGTTGAAACTGATTCAGTGTAAACCGGGAACAGACGGTCATGCAAAACTGTAACATTTGTATAAAAAGTCAATCTATTTTGTAATACACCAGTGGCGCAACTATCGGTTTTTGGGTGGCTTAAGACCCAGTTTTAATATCTTTTTGTATATTATATTATTTTTTTTTAAATTATATTGGGTGTTCAGTAACTATTGATAAACGTAAGGGGGTAATTCTTACAATGTAAAAATATAAAGCCAAATTTTATTTGAACATTATATCCTAATCGACTTAGTTTTTGAACTGCAAGGTATTAAACATTTTAAAAATTATCGTTTTTTTTTAAATAACTTGTATACCAATTTAGATATTAAAAAAATCAGATACATCTTCCTTTCATTAGAAGAAGGAAATTTTTTTAATATCCAGACTGTCCACGGATGGGGTTTACAAAGGACAAATAAACCATATGTTTTATTTTTCAGAATAAGTTATTCTTCATAAAAAAACATATTGTAAAAAAATAGGATTTACAAACTAAAGAGATAATGTGAATTTTGTATAAGGGTTTGCAAAAACCTAAAAAAAAACGTGTTTTTCTTTAATACTTAACTACCTTTATTTTTCTTTTTAAGCAAAATGTCATTAGGAAAATTTATTGATAATAATGTTTGAATTCGACAAAAACAATAATACACCGCCTTGATCACATTGGTTAAAATCGCAAAAATTGTGTTGTGTAGAAATTTGGAGAAAGCAGCTGTATGAAAAACAAATTATGAGAATTTTTAGGTCACATTATATTAAAAATTAAATATATATAAATATATATATATATATATATAATATATATATATATATATATATATATATATATATATATATATTAAATCAGTTTCCATAAACTTTTTGATATTCCTTTAACATTAATAAAGTCATTCAAAATGCTATTCTAAATAAATTTTCTAAATGATATTTTGCTCAAAAATAAAAATAAAGGTAGGTTACTCTTGAAGGATAATCACGTTTTTAGGTTTTGCGAACACTGTATACAAAATCAACATTTTCTCTTCCTTACAAAAAAAGAAATTAAATAAAGAATAACATTTTTTCAAAAATTTTTTGTCCATGTATCCTTTTGTTAAATCCATCCTTGGACAGTCTGTATACAAATATTATAAAGAGGTAAAAAAATTGATTGTTTGTTTTTAAGGGCTAATCTTTAAAAATACTGAGCCGATAATAAAAATTCTGTATGCTGAATGTACAAAAAAAATCAATGGTGTCGTTTATAAAGGGAACAATTTTATTAAGAAAACAAGGGGAGGCTAATGGGTTTTCTAAAATAAAAATATTTTTGGATTCCCATTTTTGACTTTTTTATTAAATGTTCGGCATTGTCATACTACCATTTAATTCTACGGTATTTGGTATTTAAATAGAAATGTTAAAAGTACGGCTTATTAGTTATTTGCTTTACCAATCATTACATAACAAAAAAATGTCAACAATAATGTATTACTTAAATTTTCTCCAAAAATATATAAATAATATAATATTAATGAATAAAAAATTAAATAAATAAGCATTTCAAGAAGTTATTAGTATTTATTTAAAGCCTCCCTCAGACGGTCAATTTTATTGAGGCAATATTGATATTGATCAATAATATTGAATGTGTAAGGAGTTCATTTAATATTATTGATGGCAATAATATTGAAAAAAGTAAAATTAGCCCGTCAATATATTAAAAAACACGCAAGTTAACTAACGGCAACCAGGGATTATCGGTTTTAAAAAAACTTTTATTAAATTAAAATTACAAAAATTATATTTGTTACTAATACATATGTTAAAGGCTAAAAACCCAAACTCTGACTAACTCTAATACAAGGATTCGATGGCGACGTGACGACTAGAAACTGATGATAAAGCATATTACAATAAAAGGAATTAAAATAGAAAAATAATGTCGTCAGCATGTTATGTGGACAGGGGGCGCGGAAAATCTGTTTTTGGTTAGCTCTTTGTCCATATGGTGCAATGCATTCTTTCTTTCTTTTTACTCACGACACATTTTAAAGAGGAAGATCCACCTTGTCCAACAGGATAATAAAAACTAATAGTTTTTTGATTAATTAAATCAATATTAACGACAGGTACCATTTTGTTCTTCAATATATTGCATCAATAATATTAGTTTAATAATAGTGACCCTCTGGAAGTGAACTGTAAATCGAATAAAAAAAGGTATGAGTTTTGTTTCAAATTAAAGAAGAAATAAAGAAATATATTTTTATTATATAAAAAAGCAGTGGCGTACCATTGTTTCTTGTAAAATATTTACCTCCTAACCCTCATGGACGACACCAATGAAAATTTATTTTTTCTTTGTATGTTAAAAATTGCCCTTTGATGGATTGAAGACGTCTCCATTTTTTTAATATCTAAATTGGTATAAAAGTTATCATACTATAATTTTTTTATTTTATTTTACCATCCTGTAGTTCAAAAAGTAAGACGTTTAGGACATATGTTCACAGGAAGTTTTTTCATACTTTTTATTGCAGAACTACCCCTTAAGGTTTGTCGGTAGAATTACTGGGACACACTGTATATTTTAAATGCTCAATTATTTTGGGGGCTAATCGCCATTTTGGGGGGAGGGCTTGTTGAGATTCTTTTGTAGTAAGCAGGTTTTCTTCCCTTGTTGAATAAAAATCACTTGCACAGTAAAACTTGTAGTTTTATTAGAGAAACTGTACAGGATGATTCGCTGATTATATAAACTAAGTTACAGTGTAATTATGATAATAGAGTGTCATCTCGCTTAATCATTCTTTGCTTTTTATAATAATTTGCGAATTACGTGTTTGCTGTTTTTCGCAAATAAAGATAAGAGGTTAAAGGCTAATGGCGTTCCGCTCTAGTGCTATTTACAAGAAAAGTATTCAATTAAGTTGATAAAATTTGGCAATGTGCTATTTAAGATAACTTGTTTTTAAAGGAAAAATTAAGCAAGATGATGTAATTTAAATTGACATGTGGTAAAAGGTAAAATAATATGAATTATGAAAATGGGCTATAACAGGCTAAGCCCCTTTCGTCCCCCTAATTGCGCCCCTGTAATACACCCAACCATATTCACGCGCTAGCATTAACTTTTTAAACATGTGTGACAGTTTTGCATGACTGTCTGTACCCCGGTTTACGACATACATATACTCATTAATTTAGATTACCAACCGTACCTAAATCGGTTTTGAAATTTTTGGCTCTCATAAACGCAATGTAGGTGATAAATACTCTTTTATTATTATTTTTAAATATAAATAGGAGTTAATAAATTAAATAATTGTCATATTATTATTAAATCAACAAATATTTTAACTGATGCACACGACACCGATTTTCATAAAAATTTAAACGCTTAAAAACAGATTGGCATTAATTTGTGTGATGTGATCTGCATCCAAAAGAAAGAGAACAGATTCTGCAGTTAATCTTATGAAAAAATAACACATCTGTAGCCAAGAAAATCATGTTTAAAATTATTAGTGAAATCATTTTAGTTTTGTGTTAACAACAAAACGTCGTTTTACTTTAAATGCTTTGCTATTAGTAATATTAATTTTATTTGCACCTGTTGTTTCTTGTTAGTCTTGTATTTTACTTCTGTATGAACAATATATATTTAGTTAAATAATATTAGCCAAAAATGTGACTATTTAAGCCTCAATAACTTAAAAAACAGTTTAAGATAGACTTATAGTATTATTATTACTATTGTATTTTTGTATTGCAATACAGTGTTTCCCACCGGGAAATGCTGCGAAAAGTAATCTTTGGACGATTTGACAACTCAAATATTTTGACAGATTTACCACTTCCGGTTATACCGGAAGTTAATGTCAACTTCCATTTAAATTAAACACCCTATATATTATTTATTTTTAAGATTCTGCGGTAAATTCCAAACAAAATATATCTTTAATGTTGTATACCTAGATCTAACCGTTTTTGACTTATTTTAATTTTTTGTAAAAAATACATTTGCAAGCCATTACAATACCATTAATTCTTATAAACAAACGCCTTTAATATGATTTGGGGTTGGGTTTCTCGTAGAAAAAGAACTATTTTTAGTAGAGTGTATTGATATTTTTGAATTAATAAATACAGAGTGGTCAAATATTCGTTAAAGATTAAAATAACAAAAACCTTTAAAAGTAATTCTTTTCAAATGGAAACCTCAATCTTTTATTTACTTTATTCTATTAAGCATCAAAAATTGGGATAAGTTTGTATAAGAATATCTATTTTCAAAATTTATAGTTTTGGAAATATTAACAATTTAATATTTACCTATTCTAACAATCTTTTAAATATGGTTTATTTTGGCTTCTAGTTGGCCCTGAAAACGAAATGCGGCGTCATAGCCAACTACAGTGTACCTATTTGTACTTAAAAGCATTGTTAGAATAGATAAATATTAAATTTTTAATATTTCGAAAACTATAATTTTTGGAATAGACATTCTTTTACAAACTTACCCTTATTTTAATGCTTAATAGGATAAGGTAATAAAAGGCAGGGGTTTTTATTTGAAAAAATTGACTGTTAAGGTTTTGGTGGTTATAATTTTTAACGATTAATGTTAACCACTCTGTACTTATTTGTGAAAATATCAATACAGTATGATCAATACTCTTAAAACAATTCTTTTCTACGAGGATTAAATCATATTAAAGGCTTTGTTTAGAAAAAAATTGATGGTTAAGTGTAATGGCTTGCAAATGTAATTTTTGACATAAAATTTAAAAAGGTAAAAAAGATTGGACTTGGGTATAGAACATTATACATAAATTAGGTTTATAATTTAACGCATAATCTAAAAAATACATAATATATAGGCTGTTCGGCTGTTCCATTTAAAATTAGGAAGTTGACATTAACTTCCGGTATAACAGGAAGTAGTAGAGCTGTTAAAATATTTTAATTGTATAGTTATATGTCTCCCACTGACTTTATAAAGTTACCAAATTTTCAAAATTTTCTTAAGCCTTCTTTTCGAAGAATCGATTGCAGCAGTTCCCGGTGGGACACCCTGTAGTTTTGGCGTTAATATTTTGTTGTTTATAGCAACTATTTTTTAATTACAATTTTCATATTCTGCAAGCTAAAATAAATTAATTGGCTATCTTGAATTAAAAAAATAATAATAAAAATACGGAAGTCAGAGTCAGAAAATATGCCCTGTATGTTATGTTTTAAATGTTTTTACCCTGTATTACCCTGTATGATATGTTTTAAATGTTTTTAATAAGCCCCGCTCAGTCCCTCATTGGTCCGATATCTATCACTCAGTACAAACAATAAAGCTAAATTGGAAACTTAGGCTGTCGCAAATCTGCTTTTGATTATTCAGTTGTTGATGCAGGTTGACATAAATTTTTGTTCAGTAAAAATTCAAACATAAGTACTCAACATAAGAATTAATTTGCACCAAAAATATATCAAAATATAGGTAATTTATTATACTTTATTATGCATTATTAAAATACTATGTTTTTTAAGGCTTTTAAAGGAAATTGCAATTTTAGAGAAAAAAATTACGTTATCGGATATGACCGCCTAGAGAAAATTGCTTTGGCCAAGATGGCACCAAACCGTATATTTGCGATTTAGCTGTGTACATATTTAAAATTTTGTTAGTAAAAAAAGTAATAAACCTAGTTTATTTTTATATAAAATGTGTTAAAATTAGTTTATATTTTTAAGGTTGGATGCAACCTTTTAGTGTTATGCCCATAATTTTATTATAAAAAAAAATTAAATGCCTAGAATGCCGTTTTTAATAGAGACTTATGTTACCTACACTTAACAATATTCAAATTAACATTAAAACACATTGTTTTTTTGTTTGCTTAAATTTAAGCAGAAACAGTGATTTAATAATTTATAGAAAAAAGAAAATCATTTACATTACGTTGAGTGACCAAAATTAGGCGTAGGCAAAGACAATTGTAGTTTTCAGTATGGACACCCAGCGTGGACGCTTGCTTGGCGAAATTTATAGAGCGGGTATTCATCGAAGGACTATACTTTACACACTGTAGATAGTACGTATATTTTGCCGCTTGATAGATTTTGCAAAGCGTTGTCCACGCTGGGTGTCTATAGTAAAACTACAATAAAATTGTCTTTGACGTAGGCGAAGTCGTATCCGCAAGGCCCCTTCGGTCGACAATGATCATAACGAAAAGTTATTATTAAGGAGCAAAAAAAAGGGCTTCACCTTTCTTGCGAGGCCCTTAAGGTGTTGACGAAGTTATCTGCGAAGACCCTCTGGAAAAAATTTGAGGAGCAAAAATAAAGTTCCCCCATTTATTTCTACTTTTTTACAGGTGCTACCGTTTTGCGGGCGCCTGATTTACAATTTCGGGCCTTCAAGACCATCCGCATTTTTCATTTCGCTATTTTTCTATATCACATTCCATACCTTCACCTTGCCGCAAGGCCCCTCCAGGCGCGAGGCCGCAGGCGACCACCTACACCGCGTACGCCACTCTACGCTACTGACAGGGTGTGCAAAGGTCTATACAAAATGCCACCATAGACTTCTTGGACCAAAATACGATCTAGCGCAATTTACCTTAGTCAAAAAGTTAATCGTTTGCGAGATACAGGGTGTCAAAGTTTTTATTTTGTTTTTGTTATTATTAAATATTAGATTTATTACTTATTTTAGTTTCAAATGAAAAATTTGACACCCTGCATCTTGCAAACCAGCAACCTTTTGACTAAGGTAAATTGCATTAGATCGTTATATTCTGGCTCAAAAAATGTATTTATAATTATAAAGAAAAGTGGTTGTTATTTTATACAGTCTAAATTAAAAATTAATTACTGGACCTAAAGGAATAAAATTTAAAATAAAATAAAATATTTTAAAGATTATGATAAAATTTGCTCCGCCGCGTCGCGCTGTGTCCAGTATTTAAGTGCATAACGTGTAAAAAAATGTCAATAAGCTTTTTTTTCTTTAATGCTTTAACTACAAATTTTAACAAAAAATTCAATTGTCTGCAACATACACTAGGTCATTTCATATTTTTAGTTATAACTTGCCCTGTAGAATACCTATTGAAGTAAAGTTTTGTATTCCTTAGTTTTGGACCATGCGACCAGTTTTCCCAAAATGCTTATTTAAAATTCAAAAAAAAAAAAATTAAATTTTTTCTCTTGTGACACAAAACCTCGAAAAAACTGTATGTAATCCAACTTCAAATTTAAAAATGTTTTAAAACTTTTTAGAATATTAAAATAAAAAATTAAATAAATTTTACGACAGAAAGTAACACAATGTAGTAAAAAAAAAAGTAAGTGTAATAAAAAATGGTAAAATTTTGTGTTATTTTCATTTTTTTTACAGTACGTTTCCATAATAACGGCTGCATACTTATTGATAAAAAAACATATGAAGAATAGTAAAAAGTATATTTGATTTAACTGTTAAGCTTAACCAAGCTATTTTTATAAAAATTAAAAACCGAAAAAACAGTTGTTGTTCCTTTTTCTCGAAAATTTTGAGGTTAGAGTAAAAATAGTTATTACATAGATTGTAGTTCTTTAATGTCGTCAACGTTTATTTTTAATTTTTTTATATTGGAATGTATTTTTAGCTTAAAATAGCAAAAACCATTTTTACCCTTAAAAACCACTCCCCCTTCTCCCCTCTAACGCATTATTTTGGTCCGGAAGCGTCTTTTTTACATAGTTATGATGCACTTAACAAAACTGTACCATTGGTTTGCTGTGAGTTATTTTTTTTTCAATCAGGTATTTCGCCTGGATTAATTAGCATATTTCGATTCTTCACTCTAAACAACCTTTAACTACTGAATTTAGTAAAAAAAAATGTCTAATATTAAATAAAATATTTAAAAATAAGTAAAATTAAATAAAAACTTTTACACCCTGGATCTTGCAAATGGTCAACTTTTCGACTAAGGTAAATTGTCGTTAGATCATTTATTTTGGTCCAAGGAATTTGTGGTATCATTTTGTACAGCCCATTTAAAGACACCCTGTATATACATTATATTATTTTAGATATTTTTCATCTAAACTAGCGCTGCCATCTCTATTAAACATCCGGATACACATGTGTTTGATTTTTCACCATCATAGTTTTATATACGAAAAGTAGACCCCTACTGTTTTCATAAATCCTAAATTAGATAAATACGTTAACAGGTGGCGCTATACTACACGTTTAGTACGTATGTTAACAGTTATTTTTATTTTTAATAAAGGTCTGATTTTTCATTATTCGAATATACAGTGTGTCCGAAAGGTGAGTTAAAAAATGGCAAAGGTGATAGAGTGGGCCAAAATAATTATAGTACTTCACATAAAATAAATTCTCAAGCGCTTTGTTAGTGAGATATTGACCTTTAAAGTTGGTATAGAAAAAACTAATTTAAACTATAATTTTAGAACTGTTGCGACAGTACCAATGATATTTGGGCAAATAAAAAAGTGACGCGTTCGCCTAGTCCGACACCCGAAATATTTGGCATTGATAGGCTGGGGTATAAATATTCGAAGTAGACTCATCTAAAAACCCCCTAAAAGGTTTAAAAGTGTTATTATCATGAAGTTCATTTCATTACTGTAAAACTACTATACAGCGTGTCTTCGGAAGTTCTTAACAAATGGGAAACTTTTTATTATTAATTTTACGAAAAACAGTGTCTTTTCATAAAAAGTCCTGCTTGATGCGAAAATATATTTCCACAAAAATATTTGAAGGTTGGATGTACAGGGTGGCTTAAAAATGACTTGTTTTCAAATTAAAATGAAGGTTATTTCCTAACTACAGTAACAAACTTTAAAGGGTTATTTCTTATGTCATTTTATGAAGAAAAGTATTTATAAACATATGTCCGGAGTTGCTTCGTTTCTGAGATATAGGGCGTTAAATATTTTTTAAAGGTCTGTTTGTTTTTAAATATCTTAAATACGAAGACAGATACAAAAAAATGTACTTTACTAAAAAGTTGTATTTTTAGTTTCTTTAAAGGAAAACAATATAAAAACTACATAAAACGGCAGTGGCGTACAGTGGGCACAACAGCCAATATTATTGAGAGAAAAATGTACGCCACTGGCTTTTTATGCAGTTTTAATAGTTTTTTCTTTAAAGCAACTAAAAATACAACTTTAGTAAAGTACGTTTTGTTTTTATCTGGCTTCGTGTTTAACATATTTAAAAACAAACAGACCATTAAAAAATATTTAACGCCCTGTATCTCAGAAACGAAGCAACTCCAGACATATATGTTTATAGGAGCTTTTCTTCATAAAATGATATAAAAAATCACCCTTTAAAGTTTGGTACCGAAGTAACCCTAGTTTTAATTTGGAAACAAGTAATTTTAAGCCACCCTGTACATCCAACCATATTTTTATGCAAATGCATTTTCTCATTAAGCAGGACTTTTTATGAGGAGACACTTTTTTCGTAAAATTAGGAATTAAAGGTTTCCTATTTGTTAAGATCTTCCGAAGACACGCTGTATACATAGTAGTTATTTAAAAATAGTCCGTAATGGCCCTATCACGTTCTAAAAGGTGCTGTAAAATGCAAAAATGCATGTTTTAGTGTTTGAAAAACGTTGACCAAACAGGTAAAAAGATTTAACATCTTATATAAAAATGTATGGAGTGTTTTGTTTAAAATAGCAAAGTTGAGAGCACTTCCGGTTAAACCGGACGTGCCACATAGAATCTGAAACATCAGAAATTTGCCTACCATTCAACCATATATCCAACCAGAATTTTAATCGTGTAACACTTCTCAAAAAAATAATAGGTGTCAGTAATCCCGTGGATACCCAGCATACATTAAAAAATTCGTAGCAAATAACAGATTAAAAAAAAATCAACAAACCTCTAAATTTTAAATTAATTTGTTTAAGTTCGCCTCTCCTAACTATATTTTTAATTTGGAGTTACCACGTACGAACTAAAAAAGTGATTATTTTTATTATTAAAAAAAATATATTGATATTAAAAAAATAATGCTATTTATATCCACTACAATAAAATTTTTAATTGGTTTACGGAATAAATTATAAAGCAACCTCTAAGATAAGCAGAAAATGATTTGTGTTGGTAGTATTTTAATTATTTTTAATTTATATTATTTGTTTTCTGGGAACTTCAAACTATTTAAATAATTTAAACACGCAATCCTAAATTAACAAGTAAAATGATAGTTTTCAGAATATAAGTGTTATTTTTTGCATTGCCCAGTGCATACTAAGTAAACCAAGAAGGTCTTAGGCCGCGTCAAGACTTGCAACAAATCGACAAACATCTGTCCAAACTAACGAACCCTTTTGCGCGCTGCTTTATGGCCAAAAACCGAAAATCTCTGAATTACCTGCAAATGATTCGCCAAGCCCTTGAAACGACGTGAATTCCGTCTACGTCCACGTCCGCGCTATGTGGCGAGGTATGCCGCGTGAAGCGACACGGCGAATTGTTGTAATCTGGACGCGGCTTAAGATTACTGAGACCCTGTGTTCTATTCATAGGTCAATGTATGAACTCCGACTCCACAGATTTTTACTATACTAAGGCAAAGAAGGGAGGTTTAGAAGTAGGGCTAGCCACAGGGCACAATATTAACTTTAGAAACAAAGAAAATAATTATTTTACAAACGCCTTATAGTAAGCAGTATCTTAAATAACGTGAACCATCGGACTCGCAAAGTATGATAAATTCCTTCTTTTCAAAGAAATTGTTTTAAAATTTGGTGTGGTTGTAAAGCGAAATATTTGCTCTCTTCAGATTAGGTTAATAAATAATGTTTTCAACTCAACAAATTAACAGTATTATGTTCTTTTAGTCCAGTGTTTTTTTAACCAATCTCATGACACGATGCTACAAATAATATTTAATCCAGACATTTTCATGCGTCTCTATAATTGGGATTTGGATAAACATATAATAAATACATGATGAAATATGTATGTACAGGGTGAGTCAACGATAGAGTAAAGTTCGTTATTTCATTGGTTTCAAAAGTTATGAGAAAATAGTAAATACAAAAGATGTAAAGATTATTAGGATGCACAATTTAAAATTATTTTAAAGTATACAAGGTGGCTCAAAAAAGCGTGACGAATAAAACTTACATTTTTTTAAATGAAACACCCCATTTTTAAATTTTGTTTTGAATTCCTTTTAAAATTCTTCAACTTTTTATTTATAATAATGCATACCTAAACCTAATAGTTTTTCCAATATTTCAATTTTTCTAAAAGAAAATAATTTTCACTCTTGCAAAAAAATTACGATAGCGCCATTATTTTTGAAGGTAGATCACTTTAATATTAGCGTTATTCGAAGATGATGTAAAAGATATATGCAACGGAATTTTAATTAGATGCTACAGGGTGTTCAAAATAAACGAATATATTTGCATCATTTTAAATTGAAATATCTCGATTTTTTTTAATGGCGCACCATATATATTATTATTTTTTCTGAAAGATCTAACAAAAACCCACAACTTTTATTAAGTATGTCATATACCTATTTTTAATACTTTGCGATTTATTTTAACTTTTCCAATATTTACCCTTCTTTCTGTCTAAGACTATTGCTATAACATTAGTTGGCCATTTTTAAATTTTAAATTCACAGAAAAAGTAAATAATAATAAATACCTATTACTACAAAACTAACATAAAAGGTGTTATTCTCCTGCACGCGTCCGGAATCCTATTTTCCATATCTTCTGGTGTTGTAGGGGATTCACATAAACACGATCTTTAACATATCCCCACAAAAAGAAATCTAGTGGTGTTAAGTCACATGATCGAGGGCGCCATTCAATGAATCCACCTCTACCGATCCATTTCTGTGCGTACTGATTATTTAAAAATTCTCGAACTTCTCGATGGTAATGCGGAGGAGCTCCATCTTGCTGAAACCACATTTGTTGGATCTCAATGTTATCAAATTCTTGAAGAAGTTGAGGTAAATCATTCTACAAAAAGTTTAAATATCTAGGCCCGTTAACTGTTTCGCGAAAAAAATATGGTCCAATAACATTAAAGTGTTTTATTCCACACCACACATTAAGTGACCAATGGTTTTGGTTTTGCACTTCCCGTACCCAGACTGGATTAACTGTTGAATAATAGTGCATGTTATGACGATTAACTGCACCATTACTTCGAAAAGTAGCTTCATCGGAAAACATTATTTTAGACAAAAAATTTGGATCGGCCTCTATTGCTTTATTTATAACGGTGCAGAAGTTTACCCTTTGTTCAAAATCGCGGTCTAGAAGTTCTTGGTGTAGTTCCATGTGGAGGGGATGATATTTGTGTTTTCTAGTGGTGCGGTTAACGGTAGATTGGGATGTATCACATAAGCTAGCTACTTGACGGCTACTGACCTGGGGATTATCTTAAACTTGAAGTAAAATTTCCAATTCTTTTTTCTCATTGGTAGCATTCCGGTTTACCACTTTCCGTTTTTCATATTCAATACTGTGACGTAACAAATTTTGAAATATACATACAGGGTCACTTTACGTCACTGGGGCAAAGTACCATATGGAACTATCTTCTTGGGACCATGAGACCGGTGGACCATCAACACTAACTTTACATTTTTTAAAAACCAACTTAACTTATTGAACTAATTAAATTTAGTACGGGCATATCCCTAGGGATAGCCCGTACGGAGCTTAACTCAAACTTTAACTTTTTACTTTACTTCACTAACTGCTTGTTATCTGATAAACAATCAATCCCCGTCTTAAAATTTTGTTCTCTTTAAATATTAAATTTTTCAGTATTTGTTTTGCATTTCTAGGCTACTCGCTTGTTTAATGTTTTTGTTTTATTATTATAAGAGTAACCTAGAAAATTGTTTGATTTCTACTTTTAAACCTATACACTTCACGTATTGTTTTATGTACCAAATTTCCCAATGTTAAGTAACCCGATTAAAATTTAAATTTCCCAAAAATGTATATTTTTAAAATTCCCAAAATGTATACTTTTTTTATACTAGGTGTTCACATATGCCCCTTCCCTGAAAGCGTTGGACCCACAACGCTATTAGAAATCAGACAAATTTACTTTAAACCTTTAAAAAAATTAGCAATATTATCGAAAAACGATAGTTCCATATAGCTTACAAATATTTAAAACCTAACATTATGTTACTTATTATAAAAATTATATTTATCGTAAATAATCTTAACGTTTTATTAAATTTTTTGTTTTTTTCAATTAATTTTTTTCCAAAAAATGCAAGAAAAAATGTAAAAATAGTTTTTTTTCTAAAAAATAATTCATTTAGGTTATATTTAACATTATGACTCTTTTTTTTGAAATTTTAAAAAATTCTTCCAGATAAATTATCTAAAATAATTATTTAAAAAGTTCTAGAGATGTTTTTGCTGAAATAATTAGTTCAAATAAGATTTTAGCCTAATTGTTAAAAACCTTTTTAAGCTTTTCTTTAAGTAGGTACTTTAAATAAATATAGTTTTAACGGTAAGATTATTTTTTGACAAAAAATGACCTAATTATTGTTACTCATACATTGTATTTTTTTTTATTAATCTTTAAGTTTACTAGATATTTACGTACTACACAAACAGCTAAATAAGCAAAAAAGTTTGTGTTATTTAAAATTGACCCGTTCTGTAACAATAAAAGTGAACTTGGCCTTGTCTCGTCAGCAAAACGTTGAACCATTAAAAAGTAATTCAATGATTTATTTAATATAATATACCAGTGGGAAAGAAAATAATTAACTATGTTTTACATGTACTATTAATTAGGTGACTTTTTTCTATTTCATCTTTTGCCCTTTTTTAAATTTATTGGATAGTTTAAAAACAAAAAAAAATATCTCTTACATAAAAAGAAAATCAAATTTTTTTAAATATTTATACTTAGAAATTAACCTAATATTCCACATTTTTCTTATACTAGCCTTTATAAAAAAATTGCGTCCACCTTGCCTGCCTGTCCATGTCTTTGATGGTGCGTTCCATTGGCCATTTGTCCCGTACTTCTCCACGTACCATTGTCTGCCTTTCATTCCCATTTTCTTCTTCCACATCAGGTTACTGCAACTTCAAGCCAATTTCCCCATATCCTGAGCTTTCTCAGGGCCGCTAGATAGTCTTGTACCCCACCATTCAAGACCATACTTCAGAGCTCTTCCCCATACTAGAGCTGCGGCTTCCAGTGCTAATGCAGCCTCATGCTGCTTCTGAACTCCGTCTTCACGACGTACCATACAACTTCGACACAAATAAATATATTTCCATATTCTTCTTTATCACTTCTGGCTAACACCATTTAGCCATATTTGAAAACTGAAGATATACCTTATCTTCCTTTTCTTGTAGCTACGCTGCTACCTCCTTGCAGCTACGCTACGCAACATATTTTTTCCCCATCTTCGTCCTTTCACACACATTTCTTCTCCGGGGAACGGGACGCCTTTACCATATATATGGTATTTTCTTCCACAAATAAACTGAGGGGTAGGAAGGGCGTACCATAAGCGACTTTTCCTATCGCTTCACAAAGGGCACTGGAACTGGGGCGGGCACAGCTTACCATAACCGACGTTTCACAAAGGTCACTGGGAACGGGGGCGCCTCCACCATATGTGACGTAACAAATTTTGAAATATACATACAGGGTCATTTTACGTCACTGGGGCAAAGTACCATATGGAACTATCTTCTTGGGACCATGAGACCGGTGGACCATCAACACTAACTTTACATTTTTTAAAAACCAACTTAACTTATTGAACTAATTAAATTTAGTACGGGCATATCCCTAGGGATAGCCCGTACGGGGCTTAACTCAAACTTTAACTTTTACTTTACTTCACTAACTGCTTGTTATCTGATAAACAATCAATCCCCGTCTTAAAATTTTGTTCTCTTTAAATATTAAATTTTTCAGTATTTGTTTTGCATTTCTAGGCTACTCGCTTGTTTAATGTTTTTGTTTTATTATTATAAGAGTAACCTAGAAAATTGTTTGATTTCTACTTTTTAAACCTTGACACTTCACGTATTGTTTTATGTACCAAATTTCCCAATGTTAAGTAACCCGATTAAAATTTAAATTTCCCAAAAATGTATATTTTTAAAATTCCCAAAATGTATACTTTTTTATACTAGGTGTTCACAATACTACCACTAGCATTAAACCGTTCCATTAAACACTGAAGAGATTGCCTAGTCGGTACAAGTCTATTAGGGTACTTCGCCTTGTAAAGTCTTACTGCCAACAAAGAATTTCTTTGCGCCTCACCCAGTATATAAATCATATCAATTAATTCAGCTTTAGGAAAATCCATATTTATTTTTTTTTAATTTACTGACCCCACAATAAATTTTATGAACTTATTTACTCAGATGTCAGGTTAAAATTTGACAATGTCATTTTGTCACGGCCAACTAATGTTATAGCAATAGTCTTAGACAGAAAGAAGGGTAAATATTGGAAAAGTTAAAATAACTCGCAAAGTAATAAAAATAGGTACATACTTAATAAAAGTTGTGGGTTTTTGTAAGATCTTTCAGAAAAATAATAATATATATGGTACGCCATTTAAAAAAATTGAGATTTTTCAATTTAAAATGATCCAAATATATTCGTTTATTTTGAACACCCTGTAGCATCTAATTAAAATTCCGTTGCATATATATCTTTTGCGTCATATTCGAATAACGCTAATATCAAATATGAGTGATCTACCTTCAAAAATAATGGCGCTATCGTAATTTTTTTGCAAGTGTGAAAATTATTTTCTTTTTAGAAAAATTGAAATATTGGAAAAACTATTAGGTTTAGGTATGCATTATTATAAATAAAAAAGTTGAAGAATTTTAAAAGGAATTCAAAACAAAATTTAAAAATAGGGTGTTTCATTTAAAAAATGTATGTTTTATTCGTCACGCTTTTTTGAGCCACCCTGTATACTTTAAAATAATTTTAAATTGTGCATCCTAAGAATCTTTACATCTTTTGTATTTACTATTTTCTCATAACTTTTGAAACCAATGAAATAATGAAATTTACTCTATCGTTGACTCACCCTGTATACTATGTAACACATTCTCTTAGGACGGTATTATACTGTCAAATTATCTTAACTTTTGTGGTTTTAACCTTAAATTTTTGGATTTTATAAACATCTTGTTATCCGTAAAAATTATGTTTTGAGATTTCGGAATTGGTACTCCAGTACCGCTTAAACGTAAGATGAATAGGTATGTTTTTCAGGAATATAGAATTTATGCGTTTATTTTTAACTCTTATACTCCAGTTTAATCCTAAGATTTTCTTGCTCAGTTTGCCAACACTTTTATTATATTGGGCCTTATATCGAATTCGGCCGGTGAGGTGAGGCGCAGGTGTGGCAAGCATTCGATTTGTTGCAAAATTCCTTTTATTTGCATTTATTTCTGACTTATTTAGGCAGTTAAATATCTTGAATAAAAGTATTCTGGGACAGAATTAAAATGTCATCACTGCAAAAGATAAAATCTATGGGTTTACAAAAAGTGACTTGTGGTCATGGTCCATGAATCAAAAAATCTTATCATTTTCGTCGACACCGTCAAATGTAAGATAGACATCAATGCATGGATTCTTAAAGAAAATTTGCTGGAATTTTTCTGCCGATGGGATATTACACTTAAAATTCAAGTGGAGCCAATTGGGATACCTTTTGGTTAAAAAAATAGAGTACCTGGTTTAACAACTAAAACCTTAAAGTGTTTAATTTCATTTGCCACTCCGTATTTGTGCAAGTTGACATTTTCATCAATGACTAATAGTACAGGAAATGAAGCATTTCACCTAGCAATTTTTTGGTTCTGCATGGATCGACTTAAGATTTTACCAGAAGATAAGAAATCGCCCAAGGTACAAAACGTATATCGAACCAAAGGGCGCCAAAACCCTGGGGGTAGTTGCCACCCCCTAGGAGGTGAATTTTTTTAATTACATTTTAATAACAGAAATCGATTAAAAAAGTAATTCCAAGCAAAAAATGTTCCTTATGTTTTTTTCGTAAAACTAATACTTTTCAAGTTATTCATGATTAAAAGTAATAATTTTTCGAAAAAAAACGAAGTTTTAAATCGCTCGTCACCTCACAGTTGGCAATGGCAAACCACTCTGTAGTTTTCTGCCAAATCCTAGGTAGTGTTTATTTAACAAATAACATCCGTGGTGGCCCTACCGCGTTGTCTAAAAGGTGTTGTGAAATGCAAAAAAACTCCATGTTTCAGTGCTTGGACAACGTTGACGGAATGGAGAAAAGAATGGGTTAAACATCTAATAACCCGACACTCACAATACACTGTACACTGTACATGTGGGACTTAGACATAAAGCCTCCGTGGACTGCCACAAAGATAAAAAGAACCTACCTTTGCATATAAATAAAATTATCCAATTAAGTCGTCCTTGGGCTAAAGTATAACGATCTAACGCAATTTACCTTAGTCCAAAAGTTTACCCTTTGGGAGATACAGGGTGTCAAAGTTTTAATTTTGTTTTGGTTATACCATTTTTAGACAAAAATTATAGAAGAAAAGAATTTTTTTATAAAAGCCATAATATACCGAGGCATCAAAAAGTTCTGGTATTAAAAAAGCAAGAGACTGCTGGTGGCTCCCTCTATATTTTATGGAAAAAATATGAACGGCTTTCGATTCCCAACCCTAAAAACCTCGCAGTACCAAATTTTGATGAAGAATTTTTATTGGTAAAGAAAATATTTAAAAAATGGCCAAAATTAAATTAAAACTTTGACGCCCTGTATCTCCTAAAGGGTAAACTTTTGGACTAAGGTAAATTGCGTTAGATCGTTATACTTTAGCCCAAGGAATTTGTGGTAGCTTTTTCTTTATACAGACCTTTGAAAGACATCCTGTATAATTTACAAAACAATCTAATATTAGAGATTGAATACTTTAAAACTAGCCCCCTCTATTTGTCGTTTTGTTAGACTTAAATTTTGTAGGAGCGATTAAACTGTGACTTCCCAATAGAGCAGTTAACAGAGTCTCTTATCTCTAGGCTAAAAGGCCAAGAAGAAATCTTTAGGTAGTGCTTTAAAAATAAGGTCTGTGGGGACACTTCTGTGTTGTCGGAAAAGTATCTATCTATCTATCTCTTTGTTTTATGGCTCTCATACTAAGTCAATTCGCCAGTTCTCCCGTTCCGGTCATATAAGCTATTGCTTATAAGCTTTCCCGGCTTTGTCCTTGGAAAATCTGGATAATCCAACTCGAAACTCCCAGACTTTCTGAGCATATGAATAAGACACACTTGTAAAAATCAACAACAGCGATGAACTTCCGAACATGCATAAATTGTGGCTGTCAAGCCAGCGGCTGCTACTGGTATCGCGCATAACCGTCGCTTTCACTGCTGACGTTTTTCCGCAAGGCGTGCGCACCACCTCGACCATACGAGGACACCATGTGTTTAACACCCAAACGTAATAAACTTCAGGCTTTAGGAATCTTCACTCACAGCGCTTAGCCCCAGAAGAAAGAAGCCCCAATTTAGCGTGAATCTTTTCTCGATCCCCAAGGGTACAGCTACGCTCGTACGACGCCTTTAGTCGCCTACCCGGGAAGTCTATGTAGACTTCTACGTAAACGTGAACCGCACTACTCGAAGACCGTGGAAAGAGTGATCGGAAAAGTAAAATAGATGCATTAAGGTCTGGCAACACATAACCGCAACGAGCCCGCAGCCGTGCTTCTCACTAGTAAAATGTAGGGGTATGCAGTGCAAAAGTTTTGTATTTAATAAAATTGCAGTTATATGATTCTGTTATTCTCCGCTTTAAATAACATCTAATCATAAAATGCACCTTTACAAATAAGGTAATATAGTTTTAGCTATACAACAATCAAACTTTGGATAAAAAAACAGAGATAAGTAGGAAAATTTGTTTTATTTAAAGGTGATATAAATGCACACATCAAATAACAGATTCAGATTGACAAAAATGTTTTTTTATATTTTTAAGGGCATAAAAATTGCTTTTGAATTATACGAATTAATTTGCCTCACTTTCCTCTATAATTGTAAAGCCGGGCTCGGTACGGTTATATGTGGTCGGCCTTTAATAACCCAATACCCACAGTACTCTGATACTTAGGCAAAGGCTTTTGTAGGGTGTCACAAAAATAAAAAACAATCAATATTCCTAAATGTTTTTGGTCCAGACAGCTAAAAGCCGTATAATCTAAATATTTTATTTTATTACAAAGTTGCTTCCAAGTATTACCTTAAAAAGTTCATGCCAATGCGTAAGAAGAAGCCGGTCTTAAGTGTGTAGATCACTAACATGGTAAATATTAGCATAAAGTAACATACCTACGGATAAGAGAAACCATGGCATGCTAAAATTTTCGTACCGCTTTTGCGGCAGGCTTGGCGGCAGGCTTGTCATTTTTCCAGTTTACACTTTAAATGCGTCGGTCGAAGCCTCGCCTCGTGTAACATCAGCGGTGGGGAGACACGTAAGCTTACTGAAATGACTAACTGGCGGTATTTCAACGAGAAACGAATAAAATTATATTGGGAGTTTTCGCATGACCTGTCCTTAAATCGGCTATTCCATGATAACTCTTATAATTTCCTTACTCTATGATATTAGACATAGGATACTGGCAAGTACGGTGTGAGCCAAATAAAACTTGCAGGCTCTTAACTAATTATATCTTCTTATCTGTTGCGCCCATCTTTTTATTTTTACAGGGCTAGTAAGTAGATATGTTTTCTCTAGGTTTGTCAATTTTGGTCAAATAGATTTAGTCAGAACCAGACTTACGGGACTTTTTTCAAAATTAATGCGTTTAATTTCATTGCAGAAGATTTCGAATTTATCTACAATTAGGCAACTTAGGAACCATAGTAATCTTACACTTTTAATTTTCAGAGCACACTAAAAAAAAACCTCTGTTAAAACCGAAAGAAATGCATTGGGCGCATTATTTATCAAGAATAATTATGATTCCTGAATCCTTAAATTATTGACAGATACGCTTATACTAAATCATTTCCCCTAGTTTGTCTACGGAAACCGGATTTGCTCAATTGTAGCTAATTCCGATTTCTTTTGCAACCAGGTTAAATACAGTATTTTGGAAAAAGTTCCGTAAGTCCAGTCCTGTCTAAATCTGTTGGACCAAAATTGGAAAACCTAAAGAGCACACATCTACCCATTAGCCCTTCAAAAATAAAAAAGATAAGCCCAACAAATAAAAACTTATTGTTACCTAAAAAGTGTACAGGTTTAATTTGGCCCAACCTGTATACATTTCCCGATTCGGTGACGCATCAGTTTCGCTGTGTTGTTACATTAGTTGTCTCTGAACCTTTTGAAGTGGATGAACGTGTTAAATTAAAAAAACATCTTATGATTTTAAAAAAGGTTTATTTACAAATAAGTTACACTCGAAACAAGAAACAGTTAGTGACTCAATTAGGGTTATCCCCCATAAATGGCGATAAGTCCCTTACAAAATCTATAAGCATTTAAGATATATTAATGTTTTTTGTATACAGACTGTCAACGAATGGGGTTAACAAGAGGACAAATGGACCAAAAATTTCATTTTCCTACGACCACTTGTGAAAATAGCAAATAGCACACTGATTTCATGCATAGAAAATGCGTCATATCACACTAGTGTTGCAAAGTACTTTACAGCACTAGTGTTGCAAAGTACTTTACAACACTGGTGTGATACATATTATGATGTCATTCTAAAAACTGCTATTGGTTTTGCAAGTGACATATTTATTGTAGTGACAGTAAAAAAATTTTTTTTTACCTTAAACGGTAGAACCCAAATTAGCGAAAATCATCTTATTTTATATTTATTAAAATTTACGAGAAAATAAAAACACAAACAAAAATAGACATAACCACAAAAAACAACTTTCACTGACTGGCACAGTGTTGTCAGGTAAGTAGATCAAATTAAAAATCTCCCTTCTACCTTTGAGCACGTACTTTATAGAGGCAGCCTTGCCGCTTGACCGTTCGACCTAAAGCGCTAGAGAAAAAAGCCTATAGATCAAATTCCTTCCTCTCTTTCTTCGTGTACTCAAACAACTAGTTAAATCTTTTTTTAAATCCCTAATTAAAGCTAAGGCTAATACACACTTTATGAATCCACTTTCTTTTATCCATTCATAAATAGAATCAGACCCTTCCGACGTTGCCAAATGCTTTCCATATTTTGCATGGTAACTGACGTTTGGTAGTCGTTTTTCCTTACTTTTGGACTTTAGGTTATGCATTTACAATTTTCATATTTTTTATATTTTTTCTTAAAAATATGAAGAAAAACTGTTATTTTTACTTAATTTTATATGTGATGTTCAGTTTCATTAACTCGTTTTACCAATTTTACCCCACCCAGCACCCCTTTTCACTCCCCGGTCCCGTAAGTTTATTTACTGATATTTTTTAAAAACGGAATATTTTGGATATGCACCACTTACGTTTTATTTAGAAGAGTGTCTAAAATATGTAAGAATCGATAATTTTTAAAAAACACTTATAATAGCAGAAAACCGTATTAAACTATTAGCGTTATTACCTAACAAAACCATACAATTTTTATTAAGTGAGGGCCTTTTTAAATTCCAAAATGATAAAAGCTATATAATGCTTCTAGGTAGGTGATTTTCGATGTAAAAATATTGTCAAAACAGTATAATATAGCAGTGAGGAAAGTATATATCACACTAGTGTTGCAAAGTAAATATCACCCTAGTGTTGCAAAGTTCTCAATTGTTTTTTATTTTTTCTGAACAGACAAACTTTAATTTATTTATTTTTTGGTGAATAATTTGTGGTCGTAGGAAAAATAGTGTACAGTACTCGTGTGAAAATGATTTTCTTACACTCGTGGGTTTGTCGCACTCGGCTAACGCCTCGTGCTACAATATTCCCACTCGTGTGAAATTACTCATTTTCCACACTTGTAATGTAATAATACTATTTTCGTCAAAATTTTTGCTTGTAAAAATATAGAATTCACGAAAAGAAAATGTTAAATTTGTATATACTGTTCTGCAAAAACTAAAAAACTTTATTTTTCTCCAAGAGTAAACTACCTTTATTTTTTATTTTTAGGCAAAATATCATTTAAAAAATTTATTTAGAATAGCATTTTAAAGGTCTTTAATAATTTTACAGG
This sequence comes from Listronotus bonariensis, assembly GCA_014170235.1. Classification (NCBI taxonomy): domain Eukaryota; kingdom Metazoa; phylum Arthropoda; class Insecta; order Coleoptera; family Curculionidae; genus Listronotus; species Listronotus bonariensis. The sequence goes on from JACEGR010000788.1 coordinate 213,636, forward strand.
GGTATCAATAAAACTGATTTTGGAGTTATTAAAAACTAATTATTTTAAATTCTTGTAACAAAATGACCTTAAACACTTTTATAATTTGCTTCTCAAACACCTGCTTTCTCCAAATTCCCATACAACACAATTTTTCAGCTATAAAAAGTGTGATCAAGGCGTTTTCGCCAAATTAGGGAGTCCAATAAAAAAATTTAATATTGCGGTTTTCGATTACAACAACATTCAATTCTAAATAAATTTTCCTTATGACATTTTGCTTAAAGATAAAAAATCTTCAATCAACCTCTTGGGGAAAAATCATATTTTTTAAGTTTTTACGAACCCTGTATACAAGATCAACATTTTCTCTTTGTAAGTCCTGTTTTTTTAACAAGCAAAATTTTTATGAAGAATGACTTTTTATCGAAAAATAAAATTTCTGGTCTATTTGTCTTGTTGTTAACCCCATCCGTAGATACTCTGTATACAGGGTGTTCCCTTATTTAGATACGTAACTTTAAAGGGTAATTCTTACGTAATATAAATAACCACTAGCGTATTTTAACAAAATTCATCATTTTTCTTATTTACTTTGGCCAATGTTTATTTTTTAATTTTAAAACCTTTAAAAATTACTTAAAGTGTTTTTTGTTGCAAATTTCTCGGATTTAAGATACAGTGTGTTAAACTTACAACAATTTTTTTCATAATCCTAAATATCCTTAACCCAATTTTGTTTTTTTTTTTGACAATGTTATTAATTGCATTAAGGAAGTATTATTTCACCAACTTGATTAAATTTAATAAGTACAGGGGCGTCTAAAGTAAGAACTAAAAGAAATATTTATAATAAAAATCGGTAGGCCACTGATATATTTATATATTTAAGGGGGTTTTCGGTGGAAAAAATCAGAAAAATAGGTATTTTTAGGGTGTTTTGGGGTTAAAAAAAAATCAAAATTGTATCAAACATACTAAAAAAATTAAATTGGCCAAAAAATTTATAAAAATAAAATAATAATTTTTCAGGGGGCCTTCCGCAGTTTTGACAAGATTTTTCCTATTTTTAAGGGTTCCTTTGGGGGCAAAATTAATTTTTTATATAAAAAATATTTTGGTTGAAATAACTAATTGCTAAAAATGTTTTTAATTTTTAAGTGGGTTTTCGGTAGAAAAATCAGAAAAATAGTTTTTTTATTTTTGAGGGTGTTTTGGGGTTAAAAAAAATCGAAATTAGTATCAAACATACTAAAAAAAATTAAATTGGCCAAAAAAATTTATAAAAATAAAATAATAATTTTTAAGGGGGCCTTCCCCAAAAATAAATCAAACATAGTTGAATCTGCTCAAATCGACAAAATTCGTACAAATATGCGGTTTTGACAAGATTTTTCCTATTTTTAAGGGTTTTTTGGGGGGCAAAATTTAAATTTTTATATAAAAAAGTATTTTGGTTAAAATAACTATTTGCTGCACTAATTTTTAAGGGGGTTTTCGGTGGAAAAATCAGAAAAATAGGTATTTTTTATTCTTTTAGGGTGTTTTGGGGTTAATATAAATAAATGTGTGTAAAACTTTTGCTCTTTCTTTAGATTAGGTTAAGAAAAATACAGCTTTTATGTCTCTTATTTTTTTTTCGCATCTTGTTTAGTTTGGGAGAAAGACGATAATAATAATATACATTTAATTGCATATTTTTAGCCCACAAAAGATGAATTTTGATTATCAATTATGTAAAAATTACAATACAATAAATGCTTACCTAACTAAGGTTTTTTCACTCTTACAATTTTTACTAAAATAAGTAATTTTAACACCCTGTCAGAGAGAGACATGGGACCCCCCCGTATCGTATAGGGTATTTCTCCTAAACAAATGCAAAAAATTTTTAGGAGGTGACTTTCCACCAAAACATAATAAAAACTTTATATGAACATGTGTATGTCCTAAGCGTCTTAGTAGCGTTTTTGTTGTTTTTTTTCTCATATTGTTTCTTCCATAATAATTTTTATACCCATTTAGATATTTTTAAAAATTTCGGTGGACGCACCAGAAGACATTTTTTGGCATACAAGAAAATAATAATTTGTTAACAGTGTCGTCCATGGGGGTTTAAGGTAAATATTTTTAAGAAAAAATAGTACGCCACTGCATTTTTTAAAATAAAAACTCTTTTTTAAAATCCCCATTTAGTTAAAAACAAATTTGATTTCTTGACTTTTTTTGTTTGATATACGGTTTTCGCGTAAATTATTAGAAACCATTTTTCCGCATGGTCAGTTTGTATTCCTAATATGAAATTTTACAATGAAAATTAATCTTTGATACTAATTCTTTAATTAGATAGGAATTTGACCATGTCGAGAAATGGTTTCTATTTATTTACGCGTCAAAAGTCAGAGATCAAATTTGTTCTAATTTAAACGGGGATTCAAAATAAGATTAGAAAAAAATATTTTGGAATTTGCGAAAAAAGGTAATTTTAACTATTTAAAAAGCAAATTTCCTGTTTGCTTTTGTCTGTAAATTTGATTAAATTCTATTGGAAAATATTAAGTTTTACAATAATATCTGCCTTTTTCTTGTAAATAAAGGCATCTTTAAGTCTCGCATAAAAAAATTGTAGAGTAAAAAAATTTCAACTGGCTAAAGTTTTTTGAAAAATTGAAAAATTTGATATTTATCAATAAAATTTGATTAAATTTGGGGGAAAAAATGCAAATGCAAAATTTTGCCTTTAAGAGTTTTGATTTTTTCTGGGGGAGTTTCTTTACCCAAGTCTTTCCTTTAGGCCAATCGTATTAGGCCAATATGTTTGGTGTTGGTACCATGTCTCATTTTTAGACAAAACAAAATTAAAATCTTAGTTGCGCCTCTGGCCTTTACCTTCTAAATACCTTTATAATAGGCAAAAAGAGGCGTCTCCACTGTTTTTTTGTTCTACTTTGGTGCCCCCACAACTTGATGCCTAAGCGATTTCCTTATACGGTTAATCCGGAACTGAATAAATTATTATTAGTACACATAGTATAAATTGTAGGCTCATTTTATGCACTTTGGTCATAATAAATAGATCCTATGCTATTAAAATGCGGTTTAAAGCTCGATTTTTTATTTGCGGGATGGTGCGGCCTGGCTCTCAATGCCTCATTATTAGTTGTATTTTGGCCCAAGGAGTTTGTGGTTATTTTACAGATCTTTTGTATATTAGTGTTTTTCGAAGAGCGTTTTCTACACACTCTGGCTTCCTCCTCCCCAACAAAAAAAGGAACTTGTTTTGAGGAAAATGTAAATAACTTTTGAGCCGCTATGTTAATTTTAGATAAAAATTCTCATTCTTCAACATATTTATATAAAAAAGTATACATGGTAAAATTGATTTAATTAACCGTTTTTAAGATTATCTGAATCTTGAGAATTACTTCCTGTATGACCAGGTCTAAGCAAACCTATGTTTCAAGTTCCAAATGGCTTAGATTTTGAGATACAGGGTGGTAAAGGTAAAAAGAAGCTTCTTACCACTCTGTACCTTTAAAGTTAAGACATTTAGTCATAGGTTTATTTGATTTTTTTTAAACCACCTAGAAAGATATAAAAGATTACCATCTAATTTTTAAAGCACCCTGTATAGCTTAGACCTGGCCATACAGAAAGTAATTTTATTAAGTTTGAAAATCCCAAATCAACTTTTACCAAGTATATCTTTTGATGTAAAATATATTAAGAAATAAGAATTATCTAAAAATGACATACAAAGTGGCTCAAATTCTTTTTTAATTTAGTGCAAAATGTCGCTTTATAAATCCCCTTTAGCCGAATATTGTGACAATACACCTACTCTTTACAAAATTATTTATAGAAAACTAGAACCAGAATACATTTTAACACTCTGTTTCTCAGGAAATTTTCAACTTCAGGGAAAATGTTGGGAGTGGGAACAGTTCTTTCAGGAA
>JACEGR010000789.1:0-42500 GCA_014170235.1 Listronotus bonariensis
ATATATATATAAGTTTGTCTAAAAAAGTTGGAACCATATGGAATTTTTTTAATTACTCATTTTACGAAAAAACTTTGTTCTGCATGATCCAAAACCTAAAAAGCACTCACCCATCAGATATTAAATTGTGTCAGTCATTAACGAGGCTTGGCCAAAAATTTAATTTTTACTCAAAAGTAAAGTACCTGTATTTTTGCTAATATCTAAAATTATTATAAAGAAAAGATGTTTAGAATTAAAAATTACTTTAAAATTTGCAATTTTGTTTATTTACAAAAACATTTTTGTATTATTATCTTTTTAAATCGAAAACGGTTAAAATTTAGGTTTGTACATATTTTATAATTTTAGGTTTCAAAGGACAATTTAAAACTTTTTTAATTTACTGTTACCAAAATAAGAAGAATGTACAATGCACTAATGGACAAATTTACATTTTCTCGATTATCGCAAAAAAAAATAATAAAAAATGTAAATAAACAAAATTGCATATTTAGAATTAATTTTTAATTCTAAACGTCTTTCATTTATAAAAATTTCAATTTTGGCCAGACCTCGTAGATGACTGATACAATTTAATATCTGATGCTTGCCTTTTAACCAGAACTAACCAGAACCTTTTCGAAAAATAAATAATAAAAAGTTTTCCATACGGTTCCAACCTTATTAGACAAACTGTATATTACACAAAAAATGCTGGTTCTCAGGATTTAAAATACGATCCAAGATATCGATTCAAATAAGGTATACCTTTTTTGTACAAAAATTATGAAGGAATTAAACGATCAAAGCAAAATGTCAAATTTGTCACCTGTGTTAAAAATGCATACATTAAATTTAAAAAAAATGACTTACCTCGTATAATTCCGACTAATAAGTCGTTAACCTAAAAAAGAAGCCTTAGTACAAGGTTATTTACTTGCCAAAATATCATTGGTAGTGTGGCAATAGTTCCAAAGTTATAATTAAAATAATTTTTTTATTTTAACTTTGAAGGTAAAGAATATATCTTAAACGAAGCGCGATAGAACTTTTTTATATGACGTACTAACATTATTTTTAGCTCACTTTATCACCCCTATCATTTATGACCTTACCCTGTATAGGTAGAAAAATTGTTTTTCTAGCTATAAATGACATACTTTGCTATTCCCATACGTCGAGAATGCCTTTTTAAAAGTATTTCTGAGTTTATCCCATTTCGCTAGAAAGTGAATTATAACATTTTTCCCGAGCACCCGCGAATTGCTAAGGACAAACTTATAATAGAGAACAAATTAGTAAACTATTTTTTGTATCAAAAATAATTTTGTATATTATTTATAAGCCATATTTTTAATTATAATTAAATAAAACTAAACTTACATACATCCACAACTAATAGTAGAGTACTATTAAATATATCCAACATCATCCTAACGTGTTAACTTGGTAGTTTTTACAAAGAACAAAAAAATCATCTAATTATTCTATCACAAAAAAAGTTTGGAAACCTGTTTTTCAATATTGGTTATTATTTGTTCTCATATTTCACGTTCTTTCATTTATTTAAAATAATTGATTATCTGTCTAACTAAAAATATGTTACCAACATGTTTTCATTTTTAGTCATTGTTTGTCCCTAGCAATTATTTTTCAAGTTTATGTGTATAGATAATTAAAATTAACCTTGCAACATTGTTAAAAAGCCCTTAACGGCATAATTTTAAACTAGTATAAGAGTTCATGACAATTGATAGTTAAGTTTTTCTTGTTGTGGCAGTTAATATCTTGTTTTTTAAATAATTTTTATAATTTATTGAATAAATGCAATAAAAAATACGAGAGGAATTAGTCTCCAATTTGTGCTAAGTGTTTTGGTGGTTGTCATCATGGATTCCGTAAACAATTCTGCCATGAAGCAAAACGTGCAAAGACGGATTTGGTATGACTGCAGTTTAAGTGTAAATATTCAAGAACTTAGGTTTTGTTTATATAAAAAAACGCGGAACGTTAGCTGGTAACTACTCTTTGTTTTATTTAGGTTTTTAGACTATGATGCCTCATATTTTGTCTGAAATTTAAAGCCTTATTTTTCAAAAGTGCTTTTGCTTCTAGCCGAGACACAACCCAAAATAGTATATTTGAGAATAAAATCTGTCGCTTTTGGTCCTGCTAATTAATATGATTATGCAGAGGTAAAATTATTGTTTTTAAGCATGCGATTGTTAGCACAGCTAAGCGGAAATACTGCCACTAATAGGTATGTTCTTGAAGGTTAGAAAAACGTCAACGTCGTGTGACCTCACACTAAATGTTCGTATTAGCGATTCTAATTAAGAGACACAATGTTGCAACACAGTAAGTAACTTAATATTAAATATTTCATTATTTTAGTTCTTTTAAAGTAATCATAACTTTTATTATATTGTGTAAGAGCTAAATAGTTCTTCATAATGTATAAAAGTTTTAATTTTCTTAAAATGATAAATAAACTTTTTAATTTTATTCTGGAGAAAAGCCAAATAATATTTTGTTTAAAACATTTAACACACGTGGTAGACTAACTGTATTTTAATTTTATATTGCATTCATTAAATAAATCATAAAAAATATTTAAAAAATACGATACTAACTGTAACAACAGCAAGCAGCAATATAAGGAAAGCCAAATTGTATTACAAGGATTCAAAACTTTCCGACGAGTGCCCTTAATTATAATAGCCTATAGGTTAAGAATCACCTTGTATAGATCGTTTTTTTATTAATATTGTTTGTTTAATACCACTTGCGCTAAATACTATAAAAAATCCTCCTAAAACAATTAACATTTTTTTCTTTCAACCATTATACCTTGGTGCTTCAATTCTTGCAACTGGAACTGTTGGAGCTCTCAGCGGCTCTGCAGCTGCGTTTGAAGGTCCTGCATTGACCATATTTTCATTTGCTGAAGTTGAAGCTGAGGATGAAGCTGGTTGAGCCTCATTACTCCTAAAAAACAAGGCTATTACCAAATGGGCGGAACAACATTTTCTCGTAGAAAATAATTATTTTATTGGGTGGAGAATCACTTTGTTTCAAAACAAAAACTACTTAAAAGTGGGGAATAAATAAGTAGCTTCAAATCCAAACTATATCCATACGCAGTTTTTGATAAAACATAATTTTTAGAATCCCTCACAATTTATACTGCGCGTTTTCTTTTTATGAATTTGAAAATGTTTTTTTGGAAATATTTTATATTTATATCTTTATAATGTAATATGTTTCGTTTAAAAAAGTTTTTAATCATTAATAATAAAACGTGACGTAAAAATTTGTGAGGTAGTCTTAAAATTGTATTTTTATAAAAAAATTGCCTTTTGATTTGGAGCTTCTCAAATGTAAAATGGTATAAATTACATACTCAGAAGTTGGCTCGTCCATTTTACGTTTTTTTGCTTCATTTTCATTTGAATCGTTTTCAGCCTTTCTTTTGCTGTACTCTGTGTTGGTCTAGAAGAAGAACTACCAGGCTGGTGTCTTGAGGTACTCGGTACCGGATTTATTGTTACCTGGAACTCGCTAAAAATGTAGGTTATTATTTTCTAAAGTTTTAATTCACACAATGAAGAATAAACAAGACCTCACTTGTGGATATCCTCATATTAAAAAAAAAGTGCATACCCTTCTTGTATATTTTTGGGTGGTATCGGAAAGGATAATTCAGATAATGATTGGAATAACGTAAAAAAATATATAAAAATTTTCTTACTGGAACACCTACCTATTAGTTTGTTATTGAAAGTGTGTCAGTTTTTTTGATATGTTTCAATATAAATTATTTCGTACTCATTTTGAGTAACTACATAATTAATTTATTCATACATTTGCAGGTTAAAAAACAAAAAATGGTAAAAATACATATGTGAACAGACAAAACACAAAAAGTTTGTTCTTTTCTCAAAGGCAAGAGTTTAAAAACCATTTTTTTTGTCTTTGGGATAGGGTGAATGATTATTAGATTTTTCACCCATCTTTTCCTCTGTTCCTCCAATGTTGTCCAAGCACTGACACATGCAGTTTTTGCATTTCACAGCACCTTTTGACAACGCGTTAAAGTAAAATGAAATCCTTTCAAAATAACTAGAACTATCCAGAAAAAAACAATAAGGTAGTATTTTAAAAAAGTGTTAGTTTAATGCCATATCACCTTTATTTCAACATTTTCTTAAGTATTTTTGAAAAATTTCACAGAATGTCCAGTTTTTTTTATCAGAAAAAGTCTTTGTTTTAAGGTGAGTACACTTTTATGTCTTGAACTTTGCAATGTACAAAAATTATTTATGATTGACGTAGTTCAGCGGCCGACCAATGAGTGATTAGGATTTGTTATTTTATTAAAATTAAATAAGTTACAATCTTTATCTCTCAAGTATTAAAATTTTCTTAGTTCGTCTTTCTCGCTTTTTATTGTCTAACAAATAAACAAAATATTTTACCCTCGCCTCGCAGCTGCCCGACCATCATCTACATCAATGTCAATATTTATAACATTTCTTCCAGGATAAGAAATATCTATAACTTCAGGTTCTGGTAAAACCCCACGTTCATCAGCCTTAAAAAATAATAAAATTATTTTAATACAATTCAAAATATTTTATGGTCGACTATTTCACTAGAGTGTTTTACCCCAGGATAACAATGTTTTACACTATGAAAATGTCATAGCAACCTTCTTTTTTCTACTTATAAAACTTCTACCTGCTCCTGTCTTGATAAAACCAACATTTCTCAGCGATAAAACTTAGTTAGGTTAAATTAAAAACGTAAAAAACTATTGTTGCTTTATATGCAAATGAAAGGTTGAAGACTTACTTGAAATTCTCGTGAAATAGTCTTGTCAAATATTATTTGAGAAAATTTTTTAGACAAAATAGTTCTCTTGTTTTATTCAAGTTTGTTACTTTTTGGTAATTTCGTTCATAACATTTATTTAATACCATTTATATTATAAATGTCATTCACGAAATTGCCAAGCAACAACCTTTTATACAATCGAAATATTTTGCCGGCAATATTTTCTGTTTTATTATATTATATACGATAAAAAAAAATCCCTAATACAATAATGATTAAATAATTGGCACATTAATATAATTCTTGTTAATTTAAAACCACAATTTTCTGATGATCCAATGCACATCTTTTTACCTGTTAACATATTACTGGAGTTAAAATCTGTTAACAGAAAATGTAATTTGTCTTTTGAAGAAAACAATATTTCTCCTCTTTAAACCTGCACAATTTGGATTCTTAATTTCATCCACAGAACCAGTCGCCTATTAATAACCTTATTTAAAAAAATCTTTGTTCCCCTCCCTCCTTTTTCAATACAACAACACATTAACCTAAACTCCCCATTCAGTCCGCTGTAGAGTGCAGAGATATTTTGCACCTCTTCAAACATCTACATTTTAAAATACAGGGTTTTTCAATAAAATTTTACCACCCTTTTGGTTCAAGAAGTAAGACGTTTAAGACATACGGTTATATTCATAAAAAAGGCGTACAAGAATAGAAAGCAAAGTACCTTTCCCTATTTTTGTGTAAAACCGGCTTCTAAAACTGACTGTTTGACGTAGTAACACATGTCAAAGTTTTCAACAATTAAATCATTGGTGTCATGCGTGAACATACATAGATGTAAATAAATACAATTAAAATAAATCAAAACTCTAAATGTTCGGGCACTATAACCAGCGTCAACGTCGAGCGGCTGATTTAAATAAACAAGTTCTTTTATTCTCGCATAAAGATCAAAAACAGCGCCCTGACATTTTTCCGCTCAACGCTGGCCGCTGACGATGACGCATAGTATCGTGTCCAAGGCCTTAGTGTATATTTATCCTTTTTCTATTCTGCAGACTACTTAGGCCTTTTTATTTTCGGATATTTGACGTGGCATTTTAAACTGACAAAAATTTAAAATTTGTTAAACATTGCCACCCTATTAAATTAATAAACAAGTTCACACCCAAAGTCGGTCTATATAGGGTCACGACCATTTTTCGGCCATGTTGTTCAGTGCCGGACATATACAGTTTATTATATTATTAAAACAACCGTTTACACAACAGTTTTTAATTATTATTAAGTTGTAAATTCTTTCACTTTAAATAAAAAACATTTGGAATTACATCTTTCAACAAATATCACTTTCAAATCAATGCAAAATAAAATGCGCAAATTATAGACGCCACTGGATTGAAAAGTTGAGGATGTGTCGCAACCTATTTCCAGTATAAATAGAAACTAACCTTGTTCACACCAATGTTTTCTTTTATTAAAAACCTATGACATATAATAACCTCCAACAAAAATCTATCATGAAAGTCAGTTTAAGGCAAAAATAAGATAGGTTACTTCTCTTTTTAATACTTTTTTATTTTTATAGTTTTTATGAATATAACTGTACAGGGTGTCGGATTTCGTTGCAATTGCAGGGTATCTTGGCTGGATACCCTGCAACTACAACGAAATCTAGACACTCTGTACAGAAACATACGGATGGGGTTAACAAGAGGACAAATGAACCAAAATTTTAATTTTTTGAAAAAAGTCATTCTTCATAAAAAAAATTTACTTTAAAAAAATAGGATTCACGAAGAGAAAATGTTGATTTTGTATACAGGGTCACAAAAACTTAAAAACATGATTTTTATCCAAGAGCAAACTACCTTTATTTTTCTTTTTTTTCCAAATTTTTTGTTCTCTCGATTGCATTGGTACTCTGAACCTTATACGGCTTCTTATACCACTGACCCACTGTCTCAAGTGTTCATAACACATTTTAAAAACAATTTGAGGTATCCATGGCTTGTTTTCCTTTAGAATTTGCAACTTAAAGTAGGAACACTTCTAATAAAATCTGTTATAGGTTTCCTACATTTCTTAACTGTGTATTCCCCACAAATGTAACAAAAATCATTTGGCTCATTAAGACAACTTCTCCGAGACGACGACATGATAAGATAATAAAATCAATTCAGCTATAGAAATGTACTGACAAGACGTTAAACTTGCTCCCAAAGGTAATATTTACAATAAATCTAAAATACTGAGGGTAGTCAAAAACCTTTACGTAGGAAAAAAAGTAAATATTTTTAGTGTTATCAATGCACACCTAATGCAAAACTACCAACGATATCGCGGAACCAAAACATTTTTTTATATTTGTTGACCTGTGTAATTATTAAAAATTGAGTATCTACTATTTCTATGGGAAATTAAACGCTTTACAAAAAAGGTCCCTTGTAGTTTTTAAGTAAGTTACAAAATTCAAATCAAAAAGGTATTTTCCTATCTTTGACCTTATTTTTTTTTAAATGGTTAGATTTATCCAGGAAGTACAAAAGATGTTTTTTCTGAAGGGTTTAATTTCGGATAAAAATAGTAGACACTTAATTGCAAACAATTATTTCTCAGTAAGTCACAAAAAAAAACAAAAGTTAATTTTCTTAATTTTTTTATCTTTGATCTTGTATATATTTTAATTTGCTTAGATTTACCAAAAAGTATAAGCAACTTCTTTTGGAGCATCCAATTTTCTACAAAAAACTCTGTTAGAGTTTTACTGTATGATTAAAGAATGGTGATATGATTTTTTTTTATGGAACTAAAAATATATGCAAAACTGTATTTCTATTATAATTAATAGCTCATCGCTGCCGAACATTCCTGAAGAAGCCTAGGAACCAATTTTTTAGTCAGATGTCAAAATAAAAATAGTTGATTTTTTAACCCCCCTCCCACTGTATATAAAGTTTTTCCTTGGTGAATCACGCACAAAGAAATTTGCGATATAGGCTTACCTCTCTAACTTTTAAAACGATCATATGCTGAGATTTGCCTTCTCCAAACATGCAACAGTCTCTATCATCATCTGAATCACTGTCATGATCAGAGGAATCTAAAAAATAAAAATAAAATATTTTTATTTGCACAGCATCAAATCAACGCAGTTTTATGCTTTAACAACTCTATGAAAAAAATAATAATAAAAATACACTGTCACAAATAAAAAAATATTTCCCAACAATAAAAATTAAGAGATTATATCTACTTGCGATTTCGAAAAAAATTGATTTTTTTAGAATATTTCGAGTGCACATGTATTTAAGTATATTTTATGAAAATTTAAAATTAATCTGTCAAATAATTTTGGAGATATGAATATGAAAAAAATTTTCAACTAAGTATATAGGTTTCATTAAACTACAAACGCGTTTTTCTCGAAACGGTATCTTTAAAGTCGGTGATCAAAACTTCTCCAAAACAGCTGGACTGATCGGTTTGGATTTTTCACACAATCTTCTTAGATACTTTGCTCAGGTAACGATCGAAGGAACAAGGTTTCTGACAATATTTTCGATTTTTCAGTCATTTAAAAGTATAAATTTCCTTGAAAAAAAAAATTTTTTTGTCTTTGGTAAGCCCCTATTTTTTCAAAAATCAAAATTTTGACTATTCCTTCGAGCATATCATTACCTGTATTCATCTCTCCTGAAAATTAATTTTCTGAGTTTTTGACATTTAAATGATTTGGACCATCTTGCTCACCGCAAAACACATTTTTACAGAGCAGCAAGGAAACTCAATATTTTTAAAAGTAAACCACCGAATCTTAAAAGACATGAAATTCTCTATGTTCCTTTGTTTATCTGTATTCTTTTGATAATATTGTGAAAATATCGTCGGTTTAAAAGAAAAAGTCACAAAGTACATTTTGTTAAAAAAATTGTTTGAACCTTTTTAAGTTACTTATAGTTAGAATTTTTGGTGGAAATAATTTTTTTTTTTTTTTTTTTTTTTTTTTTATCTTTGGACAAACCACGAAGGCTAAAAGCCTAAATACTAACGTACCGTGGGTGTCTTAAGCGAGGTTAGAGGGAGTTTGTTGACACGGGACTTAAATACTTGAAGATTTGGGGGAAGGAAAGACCTCCGTGGGCAGCAGGTTCCACAATCTAGAAACTCTAGGGATAAAAGAACGAACAAAGTGAGAAGTTCGGGGCCTGTCCAGTTGGACCGTATAGGGATGCATACGCGCGGAACCACGAGTTTCTCTGTTGGGAACCGTGAGTGGAGGAACTATACTGGTCAATTCTTCAGAGCAGAAGCCATTGAAGTACCTATAAAAAAGCGATAAATCGCCCACAGCCCGACGATGGGCAAGAGAGGGAAGCCTTTCTGTAAGTGAAGGATCATTAATGAGACGAATAGCTCTTCTTTGAATAGAATCAAGAATGCTCAGGGTTGTTGGGGACGCCATGCCCCAGATATGAGAACAATATTCCAAGGGAGGTCGGATTTGGGAAACATATAAAGTGTATAAATTAGAAGCGGAAAAATACTTTTTAGCTCGAAAGAGAAATCCAAGCTTTTTTGAAGCTGCCATGGCTATAGATACAATGTGTTTATGCCAGTTAAGGTTACTTTCAAATGTGACGCCCACGAGATTGAAGGTGTCTTTTCTCTGTAGAACTTGGCCGCTCATAAGTAGAGGATGAGTATTTGATGACTCTTTTCGCGACAAGGAACATGACTGTGTTTTGGATGCATTAAAATGGACGAGATTTTTGGCGCCCCAATCCAATATTAAATTAAGATCCTGAGAAAGAGATATCTGCATCGCTCTGCGTTTATTTTCCAAGTCAGGTTTAGTGATGGGTTTAGGAACCTGAAAACTGGAGTGAAGGGTACTATCGTCGGCGAAACTATCAATGGAATTAGTTGTGGACGAGAGAAGGTCGTTGATGTGAAGAAGAAACAATGTTGGTGCCAGAACTGAGCCCTGAGGGACTCCAGCATTTATTTGGTGAAAGCTTGAAGAATGGCCGTCCACAATAACTGATATACGTCGATCAGATAGATAACTAGAGAGCCAAGTACAGAGTTTAGTTGAAAGACCATAGGAGGGAAGTTTATTAAGAAGTGCGGCATGCCAGACCTGGTCAAAAGCTTTGGATATATCAAGAGCAACGATCTGGGACTCACCTAGAAACTCAAGAGACTTATTCCAACAGTGTGATACGAAGGAAAGAAGATCTGCTGTAGATCTTTTGTGGCGAAATCCATACTGCCTGTCGTGTAAAATTTTGTGTTTTTCCAAGTACTTAAGAATTTGTGAATTAATTAATTTTTCCATTACTTTACTAAGAACTGAGAGAATTGAAATTGGTCTATAGTTAGATGGAAGCGATTTAGATCCTTTCTTGGGAATAGGTTGAACACGTGCAGCCTTCCAGCTCTCCGGAAAGATACCTGTGTCGTAAGAAATTCGAAAGAGCCGAGTTAAGATTGGTGCAAGTTCTGGAGCACATTTTTTTAAAACGATTGCTGGTATGCCGTCCAGCCCAGACGATTTCTTGGTGTTAAGGGAGGAAAGGATACGCTTAATGTGTTTTACTTGATTGATTAGTTACATTTATGACATCCATAGATCTTCATTAAAATATTGGGCCATATAAATAAACAGAAGCAAATGCTTATACTTACAAAATTTGAAGGAAATGCTTTACGGAGTATGAATAAAATTGTAAGTAAATGCTATTGCTTAAAACTATAAGCAAATGCCTATGACAGACATAGAAGAATTTACTTCAAATGTATGCATGTAGTCAAGCATTTGCTTACAAGTGTGAGTATTTACTTATAGAAAAGTGATGCTGCGATATTGGGGCACTAATCACGAATCTGAAAGATTTTTTTCTGGAAACTTTTGTTCCCGAGATATCCATCATCAAAGTTGAAAATCAAACTAATCTTATTTTCACTATATTTCCCCTTCTTTTGCACACAATTCTTGATTTAATGCTAAAGTGGTCAACAATATTTGATTTTCACCTTTAAAAACCCCGTTTTTCTACGTATTTTACATTATTTTGGCATTAAATTGCATAGCTTTACTTTGAATCATTTCAATCCCAGTGTGCCCTAAAGCCCTATGTGTATGTATGGTTGTGGCATTATCAAAGTAAAGCATTGCAATTTAATGTAAAAAACGTAGAAAAAGGTGAAAATCAAATATTGTGGGCCACTTTAGCTTTGCATCAAAAATTGTGTGCAAAAAGAAGGGAGAATATAGTAAAATAAAATTAGTTTGATTTCCCAGTTTGATAAGAAATATTTCGGGAACGAAACGTTTCCGAAAAAGATTCGTGATCAGCTCCCCAAAAACCCCCATATGCCAAATTTTGTCAAAATCGGAGTTGCTCCTACTTTCTAGATAATTATCGTTTTCTAAATACCATAACTAACTGGTATAAATTCCTGTTTAATACTGACCTGGATAAAATTTCTTTTGATTTTGATAAAAGAAGTTTTTAAAATCTTTTGGAAGTTTATTAAGTTCCCTAACATGTTTCTTGCATATGAACCTCTGAGGAGAAAGATGAAAATCAATAAAATCATCCACAGGCATTGTTCGCGGTACTGGCTGACTTTTGGATTCAGTGGGTTGTTCATTTGACAGGGAATGTGGTTCTAAAAATGACATACATTATTATCCTGCAATTAAAAATAAAACATAAAGAAAATTTTCCAATTACTACAACGTCTGAATATAGTTAAACACAAAATAAATTCGTAAATATTTTGTATACATTAATATTTACCCTCATTAAGTTGATCCCTGTGTCCACAAGTACAGTCTGGATATGGATCTTTATACAGTACACTGTGAGGTAGTTCTTCTATCATATCACCTACACACCACTTATATTGCTCCAAACTACGGTCTTTAATAGTACTCTAAAAAAAAAACATTTAGATATACAGGGTTAGTAGAAAAAACCAGAACGGTGGATTATCTCAGCAACCATTTAATATAAATGAACCAAATTTTGTGCAAAGGGGTAACTGAACATGAAGAATAAAAATTTTATTTCCAAGGTTGCCAAGCTTATAGTTTTCTCTATAGGTTAGGAAATTTTAAAATTTTAAATGAAATAGCCTATTTTTTATTATTGTAATCAATTGCTTGTATTAACTTTATTCTGTCATTTTCGAAGATACATTAAGCTTAAATACAGAAACGACCAGGTATGGTCAATTATCTCAAAAACAATCCAACCTAAATTTGTCAAAATTAGTATAGGGGAGTAACTGGAGAATTTAAATTCAGGAATTGCACTTCCGAAGTCTCATAATTAAATTTCTTTTTCTTGATTTTTTCATAAAGAATCTTAAAAACGTCGCAAAAATGCCATTCATGAATTTAGAAGGTCCAGTTTCACCCCTGTACTAATTCTGACGAATACAGGTTGGATCCTTTTTAGATAATTGACCATACCTAGCCGTTTTTGTATTAATTTCGAAAAAGCATATCTCCAAAATTGACAGGAGTAAAAAAACAATAATATCATGTCATAATAAAGTTAATGCAAGAAGTTGATTAAAATAATAAAAAATAGGATATTTCATTTAAAATTTACAAATTCCCAAACCTACACTGAAAACTATTAACTTGGTATGCTTGCAAATACAATTTTTTAATTCTTCATGGTCAGTTACCTCTTGACAGAAAATTTGGTTCATTTATATTTGACGGTTGCTGAGATAATCCACCGTTCCGGTTTTTTCTACTAACCCTGTATTTGGGATAACTAAAACTTAAGAAATACAAAAAAACTGGAAAATGCACAGATTTGTTTTTGGATACTAGGGCTATTAACTACTAACTAGTGTAAATCCAATTTTTATGTTAAGTGTAGTGACTAATAAGAAGCCAAGATGTGTGTCTGTGTGTAAAACTTTAGTTACCTGAGAAATTAAATCTTGATATTCACTGGTCAAAGGAGGACATTTCAAGAAAGGAGTACCTGTATCTAATTGATATGAACTCATACTTTGAAAGTACAGAGCCAAAAGATTTTTTGTGAATCAAATGTTCTTAGAACTTCATTTCCTACAGCTAAAACAATAAACACGGTAAACATTTTTCGCAAAAATGGAAAAATTTTACTTTTACATAGAGAGAGATTTGTTATTCAGGGTATACCGGGAGGTCGCCAGACACCATAGAAAATTTCATGTAAATTTTAATACCTTTAAATATTGATTATGCTATTGATTTCACAACAAAACTGTATTAAAATATTTCTAAGACATTAATAAGATAAGCTCACACACTAAATTTAGCTATTTTCCAATGAGCCAATTAAATTTTATTAAAAAAAAATAATAAAATGTAAACGTAATGTTATTCTGTACCTATTGTTTTAATTTTATTTGTGTAAAACAGTATATTTTTACCAAATTTTATTTATATACCATTTTTTATAATTGATTTAAAATTGAGCAAGATCACGTCAAGTGGACCCCCTATTTTCCACTTGATCATAAAAATAAAGTCTATATATTTTTTCATAAGTAGTTACCATGCAAAATTGATCCCCAAACAATTTTTGAAAATTTTAATTTTAACAACAATTTTTTTACAATGAAAATTTTAGGTACTTTTAATTAAAAAATAGATTTTAAATCAACCGTTAAAGATAAATTAATGAAATTTTCAGGATTTATAGTCAAATATTTATATTTTAGTAAAATATTAATAACTAGAAATTATTCGTTAATTATCATATTGTTAATTAATTTTTAAGTTAACAAATGAAGATTTTACTGATATCTCGGTAAAAATATGAAGTTTTTTTATCGGTTGCATGCGTTATTTATTGAAGTTTAAGATTCCGGAATAAAATTTCACTGCTCGCGATTAATTTAAACAATATGCATTTATTTATCACTGCGCGCCAGGCGCCGAGCGCTGTCAGAATACCGGGCGGCCGAGCGTCAGACTACTTATTGCAGCTTCAGTTAGTTATAATTTCAAATTACAATAAAAAATAGAATTGTCAAATGAATTTTATTATTATTATTATTATTATTATTATTATTATGCAGCGAAAATTAATAAATAATTAATTAAAAACGTTATAAAACCTCGTCTTTAATATTTGTTGTTGTTTGGTAATTTAATAATATGTTTAGATTTACGAGTAAGTACTCCATTTTTAATAAAAAAACCGCTCGGTTACGATTTTCATTTGTTACTTGCTCCTCCACATAAATAACAAAAGAATTTCAGTAGTCATTACAATTTATTTGTTAAACGAGTTCGTACGTGCATGAGTTAAATAGTTATTAAAAATAAGAACTGTTGTGTAAATTTGTGAACTGTTTCTTAATCTATTACTAATAATATTTTTGTGATTTAAAATGGGTCGAGTAAATAAATGTTGCAATCCATTAAATAAAAAAAAATCAAATATTCAATAATTTGTTTGCTTTTCCTGTTTTGTTTAGTAATGAAAAATTAAATTGTTCTATTACTAATAATATTAATAATAATAATAATAATAAAATTCGTTTGACAATTCTATTTTTTATTGTAATTTGAAATTATAACTAACTGAAGCTGCAATAAGTAGTCTGACGCTCGGCCGCCCGGTATTCTGACAGCGCTCGGCGCCTGGCGCGCAGTGATAAATAAATGCATATTGTTTAAATTAATCGCGAGCAGTAAAATTTTATTCCGGAATCTTAAACTTCAATAAATAATGCATGCAACCGATAAAAAAAAACTTCATATTTTTACCGAGATATCAGTTAAATCTTCATTTGTTAACTTAAAAATTAATTAACAATATGATAATTAACGAATAATTTTTAGTTATTAATATTTTACTAAAATATAAATATTTGACTATAAATTCTGAAAATTTCATTAATTTATCTTTAACGGTTGATTTAAAATCTATTTTTTAATTAAAAGTACCTAAAATTTTCATTGTAAAAAAATTTGTTGTTAAAATTAAAATTTTCAAAAATTGTTTGGGGGATCAATTTTGCATGGTAACTACTTATGAAAAAATATATAGACTTTATTTTTATGATCAAGTGGAAAATAGGGGTCCACTTGACGTGATCTAGCTCAATTGCATTGTAACTTGTATAATTAGTACTTTTGCTAAATAAAGAATTTATTAATACATTTTACATTATATTAGTTATTCATATCTGGTACATTGTATTGAGATGTATTAGGTATGCAACAATTTTACAAAAAGTTTTTCTTAAATAACTTTTAATTGCCCTATTAGAAAATAACGAAATTTAGTGTGTGAGTTTATTTTATCAATGTCTTCAAAATAGTATAATACAATTTTGTTGTAAAATTAACAGTGGAGCCAATACTTGAAGGTATCAAAATTTACATGGGATTTTCTATAGCCCGTGTAGCGATGCACACCCGGCATAATGTAAAATTTGATACTCACTGTTAAACCTACAGTCAATGACCTTTAATTTCTTGCATCCATGTCTGGCAACACTAAGGTATGGGATGACATTCAAATGCAGTCTTAAGCATTTTATAATGGACAAAATTTCAAGATTTTCATACTTTGCTATTGACATAAAAAAGTTACTATCTACCCAATCACATTCATCTAAAATCAGAACCTAAAAAAACAATTTATAAAACATTATAACAACTTTAAAGAAATACAAAACAGGTTATTACATTTAAGAAGCAAAACAGCATATTTTTTGACTTTCCCTGTATTTTTAAAGAAATTCAGGATGGCCAATTGGTGTATTTGATGATGAAATTCATAATAAAAAAACAATTACATGAAAAACAAACACAAATGTTGCAGTTTTTAAATACAACACCCTTTTTCTTATAACATTTTTGGATTCTATAGTCAATACAGGGGACTATATGTCTATCTTCAACTGTTATTAATTATTGACGAATAATCAGTCACATATTTAGCTTAGTGTAGGTATTATTTAATTAAATAGGTACATCAATATAAAATATATGCCGTTTTTCTGCTTAAATGGAGTACCCCATACAAAAACAATGATTTTTTTACCCTTAAATTTCTCATTGTATGAAAGGAGCTTTGGAAAAATAACTTTCCATTTTTTAAGTGAGTCTTCTTTAAACTTAATTCTTCCAATGTCTTTGGAAAATCCATTAACTTAAGCTAAAATATGTTTTCAATGTATTGATAGAAATAAAAGCAACTAAAAACATATTTACCGTTCTTCCATCAAGCCTTTGATTCTCCAAAGCTAGAATTGTCAGATGTTCTAACTGACCCCACAAAAGCAAATAATTCTGAGGCACTAGTCCATTATACTTACTCTCAGCTCTTAAAAATAAATGTGTTGTTTTATCATGAACCCTTTCACATATATACTGAACTTTTTTGGTGCTGTTTGGTTCATGTCTTGCCTCGATGTATCGCCACAGCTGTGGATCTTCAATTATGTTTTTGAAATAAGAACAAGTCCTTAAAAAGTTATTAATGATTATAGCAGGAATTGTATAATGGGAATATTTGTGGGAGTTGTCTTTCTTGATAACATACCTGCTTAAATTAAATAAAGATGTGGCGTCCAAATACGATAAAATATACATCATAGTACAGTCGGAAAGTTGCAAAATTTTGCAAACTTGCCCCTCGGGCTCCATTTTTGTTATTTTGTAATTTGATATTTAGCTACAAAAGATAATCAAAACTAAAAACATAAACAAAAATGTTTGACGGTTTGACACGTTTGACACATGTTTGAGATCATTGAACTACTAGGGTTGCCAAAGGAAGAAAATATTTTGTACCAAAAACAAATGTACCATATTTTGTGTCAAATACTACTGTACTTTGTGACTGTACCTCAATAATATGCCTACTAGAGGCAGCCTTGCTGCTTGACGTTAAATATTTTCGTAAAAAGCTCCTCCGACCAATTGCAATCAAAGAAAACACAATTGGTGTATTCCTTTTAACTTGTAGAACCGTTCTTTAGAACCAATAAACAGTTTTAAAAGGAACACCAAAAAACAGTGGGATTTTCCCGTTGACATGACATTAAAATTTATAAGATATGACAGATTTGTTGGTCTTTGTACGGTCTTTGTTTGGTTTTTGTTTTAGTCATCCGTTGTTTATATTAATTTTTTCGGGTTAATTATTTAACCACAGTAAATTATTGTAGATATTTTTCAAATATACCCAAGTATTTTTACTATTTGCCTTTTGGCATATGTCATTATGTCAGAACACTTCGTGCACCTTCTTCGATGATGGTGCATGAGAGGTAAAGGGAGAGGTAATATAACGGTTCTGCAGAACAACTTCACTATAAAAGGAACACTTACTGTGTCGTTCTGGGCGGTTCTAAAGCATAAAAGGAATACACCAATTCATAAGGAGTGAGATAAAACATAAAAACGCAACACTGTGTATTTGAAAAATGTAAAAAAACATATTTATTAAACACATTTGTAACATATCACATAAAAGCTCTGTTTGGCATAACAAAAGTTATATAACTAGTTTTAATTTTTTAAACTCAACTTTACTATTTTCGAGGTCTTAAAGTTAGGTACATGTTATTAAAACGATAATTCTAGTCGATGAAGTCTTTGGACCACTCGTACGAACAACTATAGAGAACAAAAAACCCAAATATGTAAAAATTTAATTTATTTGTGTATAAATAAAAGCATAAAAGCCTTTTTGAATTTTTGACATTTGTGACATAACTCAGTTAAACGCGTTTGGCATCAAAACTACAATACACTACACTACACTACACTTTTCACTATGCCAAACACACCTAAAATTACGGAAATACAGGGTGTTTCCTAACTATGGTACGAAACTAAGGGGGTGATTTTTTATATATTATTATGAGAAAAAGTTCCTAAAAATATATGCACGGACTGGCTTTATTTATAAAGTTATTAAAAAAAAGTCGGTATTTTTTAGATATTTTTAAAACCTTTTAAAATTGAATACACTTATTTAATCTAATAATAGGCAAATAGCATTTAAAAATAAAAATACACCATTTGCCGAGGCAGAAGGCATTTGCCTAGGCAGAAGCTATTTGCCTAAAATAACCCATTTGCCTGCAACATATTATATACATTATGTTTAAGTTTCCAAAGGTATGGATAATCTTGGTACATATTTATAAAGTCATGCATGACCATTTTGTCAACCCAAAACCAAAAATCGAACCCCGTAAACCGTAAATGACGTTCCTAAACTGAAATGTTAACTGTCGTGTTGGGCGCGAGCTCTGCCTCGTACTCTGTAACGCAATAGAAAAGAAATGTCCTTTCTATATGCAATGTAAATCATATATGGACATTTCAGGAAATTTCTTTTCTATTGCGTTACAGAGTACGGGCTCTGGCTTTTATAGGGGAGAGCATATATATGTAACAGTTTTGCATCGTCGTCATTAGAGTCATTTTTTTTCCAATTTAAAATTTAAAATATAGTGTATACAATTGTTAAAGTCTTTTTAAAACACTATTTACTCATAAATATAAGCACGATTAACACCTTATTTACAAAACACCAAAAAAATAACGACATTTTTTTAAATAGGATCCCTTTGACGTCACTATGGATGGTGGAGTGTCCGTCGAAAGGAGCAACTTAAGGTGGCGCGACAATAGCCAGAGGAGATTTTTTAACCAATGAGCATGAATTATTAGAGTGGGATACAAAATGAAAAAGGACAGATGGTTACAAAATAAAAAAGGAAAGAAATACCAAAATCCCTCCACTGGCTACTGTGCCGCCATCCCATTATTAGTACTGTAGTTACAGAGAATTTTAAAACCTGTAAACAGGGGTCATGCACTGACCTTTGGATATTTTTTTACAGGGAATTTACGTTTAAATCGTTATTAAGGGTAAGATACAATTTTTTTATGTTTTTTTGTGATTTTATTTTATGGTATGCAAGTATTGGTTTATTTTGTCAGATAAAAAATATTATGGCAAAAGAGTGACGTCACAAACATAACCTATATTTTCGGACAAATCGAGCGCTCCTTATTAAAAAGTTTATCTTCCTTGACCTTGGTCTACACCCAGGTAAAACGTGGGTAAAACCTATTCATGTTTTTTTTAATATTTACTGAATAAAAAAGGTATACTTATATAGTAAATATCGCTATGAGTAATCGTGTTTAAGATAAATTAGATTTAGAGTTTTATTCCACACAAAATATTTTCTTCGCGCTTGATCTAGGTCACCTAAGTTGTCTAAAAGGTCTGTACAAAACGTCCTATATATTTTTTTAAGCCAAAATACAACGATTCAACACAACTTAATACCTTTTAATAGCTGATCACGTAGGATGTCAAAGTAACAAAATTTAATAAAAACCAAGGTAAATTGCGGTAGATCGTATTTTGGCCCAAAGAATTAGTGGTAGCATTTTGTACAGACCTTTTAGAGTCTACTGGGTGGCCTAGACAAAGCGTAAAGTAATGCAAAGATTTTTTTTTGTTTGAAAGAAAACGTATACTAGGTACCTATACCTTTTATGTTAAACAACTATTAGAAAATAGAAAATTTTTACCAGCCCTATAATTATCTCGCAAACGATAAACTTTTTGACTTGCGTAAAATACTTGTATTTTGGTCAAAGGGATTTGTGGTAGCATTTTATACAGACCTTTTAGAGGCACCCTGATGTATTTCATTTACTAAAAATCTATTTACATCTAGATTGACTCTAAAAAATTTCTTAAAATTCTGTATTTTAAAAATTCCGAGTCTTTAATTTGCTTAGTGCTACTTTTAAAATATTACGCTTATAGTGTGCGTTCTCAAAATTAAGTCAATAATATAATTATTGTAAAAGCTTGTAGAACTCACTGAGAGAAGCAAATTAACCAAGAAATGTTTATATAAAAGTTGCAAAATTAAGCAGTTATTTAAAAAATTAAAATTTTAAACGCTACCAGAAACTTAATATATTTCGACCACTACGACATTAAAATGTGGCATATACAAGATGTTACAAATTCGATAGGCACCATTAGGATCTCGGGAATAGTAAGAGGTACAGGGTTGGTTAGATTAGGGCAAAGTTGCGAATTTTTATGCTTGACAATATTCCATTTTAAAAATGTGCAGCCGTTTCAGAACTATCCGGATTAAAGAAACGAAATTTTGCGTAACAGTTTTTATTTTTGTCTCAGCAGTCTCAGTTTGTTTGAAGAGATATTTTAAATTACATGAAACATTACCATTGTCACTTTTTCTATTATAAAATGATGTCACTAAATTAAGGATCCGGCGTTTCGTCTTTGAGCAACTATTATCAACTTTATTTTTTTAATGGGCGAAGTATTTGGTTTTAGACCTAATAAACTTGTATTATCATTCTAAATTCAACGATATATCACACCTTACTATTATGTGGCGTTTCGAACCAAAAAAACATAATTCACAATTCTTCCATTAAAAATTACGTTTTTATTCCAAACGATCTTGAAAAATTCCATTTGAGGGTATCTAAGATATAATGCATTCATTTTTTTCTATTACAACCCATTATGAACAAGCTACAAAAATTAATGTATATTTTAAATACATTTACTTAAACTTTATAAAATAGGGCATTTAATTTATTAAAACGCCATATCGTAGCCTAAGAGAGATATACTTTTTAATAAGGAGTGCTTAATTTTTATATTTGTCCGAAAATATAGGTTATGTTAGTGACGTCATCTTTTTGCCATAATATTTTTTTATACGACTAAATAAACCGATACTTGCAAAAAAATAAAGTCATTTGAAAAACATAAAAATAGTATCTTACCCTTAATAACGATTTAAACGTAAATTCCATTTGAAAAAAATATCCAAGGGTCAGTGACCCTGCTTTTTAGGTTTAAAATTATTTGTAACTGCACTACCAATTACTCTTAATTTTAGTAAAAATTTTAAAACTAATAAACTAATATAAAAGTCCAACGACTAAAAAGCAAAAATAATACCAAAACCACGAAAAAAGCTTTTAGTAAGATTGTAAACAAAAATTACGGAAACTATTACGTCACAAAATTTGGTAAACTATCCTGTATGCTTAGCACTCCTTATTAAAAAGTTTATCTTCCTGTCATAAAAAAATTGATGCATAACTTACCTGCGAACAAAAATATCCCCGAACGTTTAGGGGAAAATCGTTATTTGTAATAGCAAAATAGTGAATGATGATGGTTTTTCGGTTCAAAACGTCGCATAAATGTACAGTGAGAGACATCGTTAGAATAATAATTAAAATACGAGTTTATTAAGTTTTAAACCAAATATTACGTATATTAAAAAAAAGATGGTGGCTCAAAGTCGAAACTTTAAGATCTAAAGTGACAATAACAATGATTTGTTTGTTTTAAAATTCCTCTTTAAATAAACTGAGAAAGAAATAAAAACTATTTCGCAAATTTTTGATTTTTCCGGATAATTTCGGAACGGCTGCCAATTTTTAAATTTTTAAGACGGTATATTGTTAAGCATAAAAATGCGCAACTTTGCCCCATTGTCACCAGCCTGCCTATAACTTTTACCGTTTCCGAGATCCTAATGGTGCCCCTCGTCCAACTGCCCAAAAACCAAGATTACATTTTAAATTCTCTAGGCCAGAGCTTCCCAAACTGTCCGTCGCCACACGACGACCTGGGCCGACGCGTGATTATGACATAAAGTGAAGTCAATCAATAGAAATAAGATATTTAGTCCGAAAAAAGGTGACAAAAAAATAAGGTTTTCTTAGGATTTAACTTTTTTAGAATAAGGTCAGCCGCGCATTAGCAACTTATTCATTTTTATATGATACCAGGCATTACCAACTTCCTAATCACGGAAACTAAAAAATACATCTTGATGCATTTTGAAAGCGATTCAAACCAAATACCGTTTTGGTTTTTCTTTTTTTTTGTTAAAAAAGTAATAATAATTGCTGTCTCAGTGAAATTCCTGTTAACAAAGCAAGACCCTAGTAGACAAGTGCACGAAACAAATTTATTGGCCACTTTTTGGTTAAGCAACTTTTATGTTGGTCAATAAAAAGTTGCTAGTGCGCGGCTAGCCTAAGACAAAAATACAGGGCCTCGTTTCAATAGAAAATTACAAGTGTCCAGGGGCCGCAAGGGCGTTACACTACCCATAAGTTTGGGAACCTCTGCTCTAGGCTGTTTAATAATTGACCATTTTTTCTTTGAACATTTTAGGAAAAAATGGTAATTTGTTAAAAGCTGTGCTTAAACTGTAACATATTCTAAAGTGTTACTAAAGTGGCTCAATTGAAAAGTCTATATCGATTGGTCCCACGACGTATTTTCTAACCAATTGGAACCTTAACAACCAAGTACCACCCATGCTTACTATCATGTGTAAAATTAAATACAAACAGAAAATAATGTAAAAAAACTTAGGATTCCAATGACGGAAAGGACGGGCCACGACAAATGATAGTCTTGTATAGTTCCAACCACCAGGTAGATATTAATAACTATGACAGCAAAACTAAGAGAGATTGACATGATCCTGTTCCACCTAAAACAAAAAAAAAACGAAATATACAGGGTGTCCTAACTCTTTTATAAACGAAATAACTTCGCCCCCTGTACAAGATACAAAAAAAAACTTAAAATTAAAAAAAGTATATATTTGGATACACTTTTTTATTGATAGTACTAGTTAATATACAAGGTCTCTCAAAAACCGAATTTTTATTGTGACGTAGGTTTGTTTTTAAATTAAACCCCGTAAATTTTGACTCTGTAATAAATTTCATATAAACAATGTATAAAACATTATACGTCAATTATTGCTGGTTTTTAAGATATTAACAGTATGCTGATATACTTATTAACGATTAAAAGTGGAAAACGAAAGTAATATTTTGGTTTTAATAATTTTTAAATAATTCTGTCACTGTAAGGGTGACAAATTGTTAATATGTTTTAATTACCTTCCATTGTAAGAAGTACTAAAAGGTAAGTCAGCTTTTTAGTTTATTTGAGATACATATTTACTCACTTAAACAACAAACAGTCATAATTGACGTATTCCTGTGTTTTAGTGCAATTAATTAAATATGTGTCTAAAATAAACCCAATTGCTGACATAACTTTTAGTAGTACTTACAATGAAAGGTAATTAATTGTATGGTATTATATTATTTGTCACTCTGCCAGTGACTGAATTATTTAAAAATAATGGGAACCACAACATTATTTTCTTTCTTCACTTTTAATAGTTAATGAGTACATCAGCATACTGTTGATATCTTAAAATCCGGCAATAATTGACGTATAGTGTGTTATATATTATTGATGTAGAATTTAGAAGAATCAAAATATGTTAAAATATACAGTGTGTTTCTTTTTAAAAACCTTGTATATTAACTAGTTATGCCAGTCAAAAAAATATATTTATTTATTTATTACTCTACAGAGATACAATATGGTACAAGTAAAATTATAAAATACAAAACATGCAAAACAGCAGGGAAGAAAGTCAGGAAAAATGTCTAAATTAAGTCCGAAATTCACAGTTGCTTCTTAATGGCGTATAGGCTCATGGAAAAGATGTTCTGGTTAGTCTGTCTTCATAGAAGAGTCGTAGTAATCTAGCCTAGCGTGCAGCAGCGCGGATTCTGACTTGTTCTAGAAGTAAACTGCAAGATATCCAGCCATTCATCAACCTAAACAAAAACAGTAGCAGATGATCTTTTCGATGCTCCTCTAAAGATTTCAGACCGCAGAGTTGCACCCTAATCTCATAGCTGAGATCCTGAGATGGGAAATGATGTTTAAAAAGCAGATACTTTACAAATATTTTCTAAACTCTTTTAACTCTCTCTTTGTGGCAGTTATAATGTGCTTAGCACTAGGCAGTTATATAGAGCCAGAATAGTTCTTGTATCGTTAATGTGTTTAGTGGTTCTTTTGATAAAGCCTAGCATCATAAGGCTCCTGTATACCACATTGTCGATATGCAAGCTAAATGTTAGATTTGTATCGAAGATTACCCCAAGATCTCTATATGGAGGCACAACTTCCAATATTTCATTATCTATTAAATACTCTGGATTCAGAGGGAAACGTTGTTTATGAAATGTCATAGCCTTGCACTTTTTTGTTGTTGTTGTTGAGCTCAAGCAAGAGCACCATGACACAAGACGGTCCAGACCACCTTCAAGATTTACATTTAAACTTACGCGTGTGTAAAGTTTTAGGTTATCAGTGTATAACAAATATTGGGCGTCCAAGAAGCATTCAGCAATGTCGTTGATGAACAGGAAAAACAGTACAGATCCCTGAGGAAATCTGGATGTTACCCTAATTTCTTGGGATTCAGCGCCTCCCACAATAACACTCTGAGTTCTATTACTTAAGTTTGACGAAGTCCATCTTAACCGTGATCCCGATATACCTATAGTAGATAATTTCTTGATTAGCAGTGCATGACAGACGCTATCAAAGGCCTTAGTATGTCGGTGTATACAACATCCACTTGATGTCCAGATTCTACAGAGTTGACCAGAAATTGTTAATATACAACCAAGTTTGTTGCGGTGCGATCGGCACTTGTAAAATCCTTGCTGTTTTTTTGAAAATCTTATCGGTTATTAACGATTCTAGAACATTTGGAATTGTTGACAATGATGATATACCTCTGTAATTCCTGATATCCTGCCTATCACCTTTCTTGAAAAATTGGAAAAAGTGTTGATCTTCTCCGATATGCTGGAAATACTTCATTATTAAAAGTAATTTGGAAAGTTCTACAGAGTGGTTTTGCTAGGCTTTTATGGCAATTTGCCAGCAGGACAGGTGGGATTCTGTCAGGCCCGGCTCCTTTGTTTTTGTCAAGGTGACATAGTTTGGTTTCTATTTCAGTTTCTGTCAAATTAAAACTAAAATATTCAGATACGAAAGGGGCGTTTAAAAGGTCAGGAATTGTTAAATTGCTATGGTCCCTGTAGCACGACTGGAAGTGTTCTGCGAAAGCATCCACGATGTTCTGGTTGTCACTTCACACTCGTCCTTCTAACTGCAAGGTGGAAGACATTGCCGAATCCCTCTTAAGATTATTCACAAACGACTAAAAATGTTTAATATTCAATGGAATCATGTGTTCTGTATTAGTCACAAACATAGCGTAGCAGATATCAATTTCCAACTTGACCTCTCTGCGGAAATTCGAGTAAGTTAAATAATCTTCAGACTTACGAGAGTGTTTATATTTCTTGTAAGCATTATTTTTAGATCCAATGACCTTCCGTAGGTTAAAGCTGTACCATTTTGGGTATTTGTCGCTTGATATGATTTTGTTTGGAATAAAAATATAAATTCCATCGCGTACGACGTTGTAAAATGTCTGTACTATATCCTCGAAATCTGTGTTTATATACTAATCGATAAAAGACCAGTCGGCTTCTGCGAAGTATTTATTTAAATCATCATAATCGCCCTGTAGAAATTGGGTATCCAGATTTGTTCACGGTTCTTTAAAGTTGAAATCTTTGCCGTATCAAAAGTAACTTGGACTGGGTCATGGTGGGAGTCACACTTAACAAGAGAAAATTGCATTTGGTGACAGAATAATTATCTACTTTATCTACACGAACATAGTTCAGGATTCTTCCAGGGGTATTTTGGACGAAGTTGGCTTGTTGCAACTCTAAATAATAGATTGCATCAGTCATCGCTTCTTCTACTCTGCTTTGGACATTAGATGGTATCAAAAAACCATCTTCAAGAGACCAGTTTATATGAGGCAGGTTAAAATCGCCAACTATTAAAAACATGGCTTCTTCAAATTTGTTGCGCAAATGTTCAATACAATCTATTACTGAGTGATATACTTCAATTTTGTAATTGAGAGGGATATAAATGCAACCGACGATCACCTCAGTCCTGCCAAAGAGGACCCGGACCCATATACCTTCGTAGAAAGGATTGACTGGTTATAGGGCAACTATAGATGTGCCCAGATGGAATTTTGTAGTAATTAATACTCCTCCACCTTGGGTGCAGTTAAGGTTTTCATAGTCCCTATCACGGCGATACACCGCGTAGCTGTCAGAAAAACATTCATGGTTGTAGTGATCGCTTGTTAACCAGGTTTTCGCCACCGCAATGACATCGTAGCTGCTACTTGTTTTATTTCCTAGAAACTTCTGGTAGAAAAGCGGGTTGGTGTTCTTGCAAATGAGAGATGGTTGCACACGGGAGTAAGTGGTCGATGAAGTGTTGCTAGTTACAAATTGAGCATATTCTGCGATAGGCGAAGGTATAAAAAATCGGTTCTTTGAGGTTGGCGTAATAAACTTAAGTTATGGGCACGTATTAGGGTATGCTCAATCTCGGAGCTTTTATCTGCTTGTACCGAATCGCTTTCTTTGGGTCTTATGCAGAACTTGTTAATATACCTCGTTAATGATAATTTTTTACTGTACGTTAAATGTCCCTTCAGGTCAACTTAAAATGATCTGATTATCCTGGTAGGATCGCAGTGAAAAACGTTGTGATGGTGTGTTTGGTTTACTATGGAGGCGATTTTTTTATTTTCTCTGGTAATAAATTCATTTAAAATTACTGTTATTTGTAAGTGCAGCTCCTACTATAATCAGATTGGTCTTTGAAGAATCCTTTATAATACCCTTAATTACCTGCCTATTCACTGATGAACCTTTGCGAGTGTCTCCATCATCGCAGAAAATATGTTTATAATCTCTTTTGCCAAAATTTTGTGATAGGTTATTGTGTTCGACAACTATGTCCCCGAAAAAAGAGCTGACAGAGCATTGGCAGTTGACATCGCATTTAGACTTAAAAACATCCTTGAAAATTCTCCTGTAGGCATAATCTTTTGGTCCGCTCAATACAAGCACCTGGGGATTAGCGGTTTTCGAAGTGATGACGACGTGAGCCACTTCCTTTACTGCTTGGATGGGATTACTTGCATTGTCTACTCCTCTTGTTAGTGTACTATTTGAAACTAGTTGAGAAGTTTGATTTAAGTTTTTCTATAGTGTTCTTAAGGCAATTGTTTAATACAGTCAGTCTTTCAATCCTGGCATTTAAATTTACCAATACGTCTTTGTAGTTTAGCTCAGTATCCAAATAAACATTTTTTATTTTAAATTTATTTTGTATTTTGTACAGTTATGGGCACGTATTAGGGTATGCTCAATCTCGGAGCTTTTATCTGCTTGTTGTACCGAATCGCTTTCTTTGGGTCTTATGCAGAACTCGTTAATATACCTTATTAATAATAATTTCTCACTGTGACGTTAAATGTCCCTTCAGGTCAACTTGAAATGATCTGATTATCCTGGTAGGATCGCAGTGAAAAACGTTGTGATGGTATGTTGGGTTTACTATGGAGGTGGTTTTTTTATTTTCTCTGGTAATAAATTCATTTAAAATTACTGTTATTTGTAAGGGCAGCTCCTACTATAATCAGATTGGTCTTTGAAGAATCCTTTATAATACCCTCAATTACCTGAATATTCACTGATGAACCTTTGCGAGTGTTTCCATCATCGCAGAAAATAAGTTTATAATCTCTTTTGCCAAAATTTTGTGATAGGTTATTGTGTTTGACAACTATGTCCCCGAAAAAGAGCTGACAGAGCATTGGCAGTTGACATCGCATTTAGACTTAAAAACAACCTTGAAAATTCTCCTGTAGGCATAATCTTTTGGTCCGCCCAATATAAGCACCTGGGGATTAGCGGTTTTCGAAGTGATGACCACGTGAGTCACTTTTACTGCTTGGATGGGATTACTTGCATTGCCTACTCCTCTTGTCAGTGTACCATTTAAAACTAGTTGAGAAGTTTGATTCAAGTTTTTCTATAGTGTTCTTAAGGCAATTGTTTAATACAGTCAGTCTTTCAATCCTGGCATTTAAATTTACCAATACGTCTTTGTAGTTTAAATTTATTTTGTATTTTTGTACAGGGGCGGAGTTATTTCGTGTATAAATGAATCGCTAACTGGAAAAAGGGAAGATGTCCATTTTTTTACAAAGTTGACAATTATGTATTTTGCTGTTCTTCAGAGCTAAATACATCGTCTACATCAGAAACAATACTTAATGCACTAACAGGCTTGCCGTTGTGTACTAAATAAATTGTCATTTACCGCAGAAAAGGGGTATGTCCCAGAGATTCCTCCTTTCTGAGGTAAATTTCGCAAGCTTACTGTATGTAACTTTGGAATACTTGATTTAAAAGCAAAAATATGACGTGCTATCTGTAGCATGAAGAGTGGGCAGGTAAATGAGCTTACAAAATGTCTTCATTTTTAAAGCATTACCTTGATCAAGGCGAGTTACAGAATATAAAAATATCATATTTTTTGTGATAATTATTGTCGACAAAACAAAAACATCACTATATGATCCGGTTAGTAATAAATTTGATAAAGCAAATACGATTTGAACAGATAGAAGTATATTTTACAATGAGAGGACATTTCTTTGTCTTGTGACCGCGATTTCAGTTTAATAAAAAGCAGCTTATTAAACATGAGAGATTTTACACTCACACAGAAATAAACCAACTACAAAAATTCCATACCCATACACAAGAAAAACATGCTTCATATAGTCAATACAATGAAATTTAGACCAGAGGCCCATTTGACATTTTGAAAAGAATATTTTACATGGCCTACCGCCGCGCCGACAGAGAATGTGACATTGAATAAACCGTTTTATAAGTTGTACGATACTCCTTTGTTAAAAAAATTATTTAATATAAAAATAATCTCCTCGAATTCCCCTTTACTGCAGAAAGGGGACATGTCCATCAAACAAAAATGACAGCTACGCTAAGCTAAAAAACTAAATTGATTTTTTTATGTGTCGTTATATATAAAATGTCATCAACAATATAATGTAAAAAAATTTACACCCTAATACATTTTTAAAATAAGTTACACAGTTTTTTGTGTCTCCTGAATATTTTTAAAAATGTGACATGTTCCCTTTCTGCAGTTAGCGATTCAAATAGAGTTGGGACACACTGTACATGGTGCGACAAAAAAGTTTAGTATCATCATCATAATGTCATTCGAGGACAGTATATACATCGTGCCAGCTCTATGCTTTTAATTAAGCTTCTGTGTGTGGAATACGACAAGGTAGAGATTAGATAAATAACGTCTGCATTTAAATTCTTTCTTATACTTTGACGCGTCAGTCTCGCTTTTTCATTGCTTTAGAGCGTCTTTTTTCCACGCATTGGCAAAAATTGAACAGAAAAATGTTATACTCGCACGACGTGTAATGTTTAATATACAGCAATTTTAGGCGTTCAACCAATTATAACCGCGGTAATAATTGGTGACAACTTTGACGTATAATACATTGTTTAAACATCAACACAACCGATTGGTAAATACCGTTTGGTTCTTCGCCTAAAATTGATGATAGTAAACGTAAACGTTTCTTATGTCATTCTATGAAAAAAGTTCCCGTATGTTTGGACATGCTTCATTTCTGAGTTTTAGTTTTTTTAAATAGTCGGTATTTAATAAATATATTGAGTACCTTTTAACTAATTGAGTTGAAATTTGGTACACCTATCAAATGTTATACCGGCGCTTGTAAAGCTCTATCTAGATTATTATTATTGGGTCCAGTGGCGTCTTAGTGGGCACCACAGCCAATAATTTTGAGAAAAATAGTATGCTACTGACAATTTATAAAGCTCTTTTTTTTCAATTAGGCAATTATTTAATCCAACTTTTTAGTCATAAAATGACATATGAAAGAAAGTTTTGTACTGTAGTTACAAAACACTCGGTATATATTTTTTTGTCTTCTAACCCTTTAATTTAGTAATAAATTCCCTATATAATTTAATACTTACAGGCCATTAGCAAACTCGCCCATAATTTTAGTACTGCTAGTAAATGCAATAAGAGGTATAGTTGCAAACGGCAACTGGATGCTCATCACTGCATTTAGTATGTCATTAAAATAAGTAAGTTTTTCTATAGTTGTAAAAAACGCAACACAAAAGGTTGGTACTATGGCAATGCTTCTTGTAAAAAGTACTCTCATCCACCGGGCCCACTGTAAGTTGAGGAAACCTTCCATAGCAAATTGGCCAGCATATGTTCCTACAGTTTAAAATTTGTTATAACCATATAATTTAAAAAAGTAGAGTTTTTACACAAGCACTTATAATAATAGGTGAGGCATTGAAGCAATAAAAAGGGCAAAAGATCGGAATTTTTCTGGACAGGATGGATCGGAATGCGGTTTTTTGCATTCGCTTCCAAAATTATTTGTAAAATTTGTACCTAATTTTTACTTTATACAAACCGGAAGTTGTATTGCTTATTATTGCAGCCAAAAATGTATCCAATAAATGCTTATTTTTGAGATGCCCTTTGGAAAATTTAATAAAACTTGTAATTGTAAATGTAAATAATAGTCAGAACAGGCCCGGGTCAGGTAACCGGGAGCGGCAATGCCCAACTCGGCACACCAAACATGTAAATGGAATAATTATAGCCCAAGTCGGCACATACGTAGGCAGGTACTCTGTTCGACATAGCCCAACTCGGCACAGAAATTATTTGTATCTAGGTATGTCTAATAAAACAGTTATTATATTGTTTTTAAAACAATATTTATTACAACTAAAATTCAAAAATACGCTTATTTTACTGCTAGACTAATACACACTTACGAATGGTTAGTTCTGGTAAGCAAGTTCTATTTTTTTAATTCCTTAATTAAAACCAAGACTAATACACATGTGTCATAAAATTGACCCTAATAAAGTGTGCCGAAATGGGTTACACTCACCGGGAGTTTTTGAGGTCGCTGTTCACACCTGGAGCTCAGAAACACCAACGAACGGCATCTTCGTGGAACTTACTAAAATTTATGTGGGGAAGGAGAGAGCTGAATTCAAATATGGAATCGGCGAATACCTCACGGACACCTGTTGAGCCCTAACTTGAAAACGGACGTCAAGCCGAGAATCATTGCGGGGGCGTTTTGTGGGACGCTGTATCCAAATTTCATGTTGAAAAGTACCCCCCGAACATCTAGTGCAAGGGTACCCAGCTCTGAAAGTTATCTCTGTGGCTTTTTGTGACAGAATTGAAAACGACGAATTGAAAATCATAAAGGGGTTTGGGCGCTTAATCAAAATTTCATGTCAAAAACGATCCCCGAGCACCTGGTGCACCGCAACCTGATCCTGAACGTCGTCTTCGAGTGTTTTATAGACACAATTGCAACACACTAACCAAAATCTATTTATTTTATTTAATTATACATAATTTAATTAGAATCAACAACACACAGTTATCTAGTGTGTCTAAAAAACCTCGAAGATAACGTTCAGGGCCAGGTTGCGGTGCACCAGGTTCTCAGTGGATCGTTTTTGACGTGAAATTTTGATTAAGCGCCCCAAAAACCCGCATAACGACTTTCAGTTCATCTTTTCTTTCAGAAAAACCACGGAAATGATGTTCAGGTCCTGTGCACCAGGCGTTCGGGGAGTCGTTTTCGACATAAAATTCGGAATTAGCGCCCTATGAAACGTCCCCACAATGATTTTCGGCTTGTTTTTGTCAGGAAAATTTTCGAAGATGACATCCGCGTTTAGTTTAGAGTGCACCAGGTGTCCGTGGGGTGTTCGCCGATGCCATTTTTAAACTCAGCGACCCAAAAAAGCCTCGGGCGCCAAGTTTCTCTACTTCCCCACATAAGTTTTGAAAAATTCCCACAAAGATGACGTTCGTCGGCGTTCCTGGATTCCAGGTGTTCGGGGTTTAATTTAAACATCATAATCGTCATCAGCGACCTTAAAAACCCCGGGTATCTGACTCGGGCCAGTTGTGACTCTTATTTACAAAGTTATTAAATTTTCCAGACGGCGCGGCGTCTTGAAAAAAAAACATTTCTTGAATACAAAAAGCGACTTCCGGTTTGTATAAGATAAATATTGGGTACAAATTTTACAAATTATTTTTAAAAGTGAATGCAAATAACCGCATTTCAATCCGTCCTGTACTAAAAATTTCCGAACTTTTTTGTTTCATTGCCTCGACTATAAATGGTAGGGTAGCCCACATTGTTAAATAGGGATTAACTGGAGCGTCAAAGAGGCCTATTGGGCTCGAAAGCTTAGGTGATAAGAAGAAAAAAATGTTATACTTATAATGTAGGGTAGACTGGGTACGATTGTGACAGGGTACGGTTGTGACAGGGTACGGTTGTGACAATAGCAATATTAGCGAAACTGTAAGGAATACGGGGGAGGCGTAAAGGGGAGAGAGTCTAAACGTGTTTTACAGTATTGCATCCAAAAACGCGCGACGTTGACATTAGCAGAGGCATTCATTACTTTTTAAAGGTTAAAAGTAAGTATTTTTATTCAAAGTCTTTTAGTGATTGTTGGAATATGTCTACAGATACATCATGATGTTTTTTTTAATATTAGTCAAACATTAGTGATTACATATAGCAGTGTTTACTTTGGACGTACTTTATTTTATATTGCCATAATAATTATTTTTTTGCAAAAAGTGCATTGGGTACGGTTGTGACATTTTTTTGGGTACGGTTGAAACACTTTTTATTTTTTTTTTGCGTTTAGATGCCAGGAAAACGCGTAAGAAAAGCAGGTCAATGTAAAATAGCAAATTTTGAAGAAGCTTATACAGAAGTGAAACAAGAAACACCATTACGAAGAGTTGCATAAATGCATGAAGTTAATCGTATACCTTTGTTGCGGTATATTAAAAAACGCGATAAACAAATTTCCCTTCCAATTTATGCAGTTTGTATGTGTCCCAAATCCGGCCCCCTTTGGAATATTGTTCTGGCGTCCCCCTTAACCCTTAGCATTCTTGATTTTATTCAAAAAGGAGCCGTTCGCCTTAATAATGACTCTTGACTTACAGAAAAGCATTCTTCTCTCGCCCCATCGTCGGGCTGTGGGGATTTATCGCTTTTTCATAGGTACTTTCATGGCTTCTGCTCTGAGAAATTGTTCTGTATAGGTAATTTCTTAACTTGTGTTACGGTCCCTAAGAGAAAAGCCCGCCTGTCTGAATTGTAGGAATAAATGTAAGACAATGAAAGTCCGAAACTCTTCTTTTAATATTAAAGAAAAACTCGTGGTTCCGCACGTATACATTTCTGTACGATCGTTGTGAGAAGATGGTACGGTCCAACTGGACAGGCCCTGAACTTCCCACTTTGTTTGTTCTTTTATCCCTAGAGTTTCTAGAACGCGGAACCTGCTGCCCGTGAAGGTCTTTTCTTTTCATCTCCCCCAATCTTTAGGTATTTAAGTCTCGTGTCAACAAACTTTCTCTTACCGCGTTTTAGACACCCACGGTACATTAGTATTTAGGCTTTCAGCCTTCGTGGATTGTCCAAAGATAAAAATGGTACTTTCCAAAAACAAAAATACATACATATATAAAACGGAAGACATCACTACCGTCATAAGATGAAGAAGAGTATTTCTTTTTGGGTGTGTATTGGATATTCCGATAATAAGTCTGGCGAAAAATGGATAAAGTTTCAAGAAAAATGATCTTTTGTGCAATAAAAGTGATCGATGACGATTCAGTGTGTATTTTTGATTCTGTCACTACCGACCCCAAGTACTGTCACAACCGCCCCTGGGGTGTGGTCCGTTGTGATATTTTCTCTTTTTTTCTCTAACTTGCCCCTGTAAGTTAACCATAGTACTTAGAAATATATTTTTGTATTTATACGTAAGCAAATGTACTTTTTATAAAATAAAACTTATTTTGTACAGCTAACTGCCATAATAAAAGAATAATTGGTCGTGAAATGAAAATTGTCACAACCGTACCCAGTCTCCCTAAACATTTTCATCGGTGGGGTAAGCGGTTATAGATTTGTAAATATGTCAAAAAAATATTATTATTATTTCGGCTTGTGAAAATTGCTTGGATCGTATCGGATTATATATTTTTCGTTACCCTTTAATTATTTTCTTCAAAATAAAAAAATTCGCAACGCTCAAAATTATTTTTTTGTAGCCCTCTGTTTCCTTTACGTTACTCTCAAATTGTCAGATTAGTGGAATATACACTGGTTAGCATGTATTTAACTCACCCTATCTGACGCGCTCGACAATTTCTGATGAATATATTTTTGTTTTTTATGATCGGCCCTGTATATGGGGCTCATATTTGGTGGAGGTACTTTACCGGGTACAAGGTATTCTCCGGTATATTAATCTGCCGCGCTGTATTAAATCCCGAAATCCCCTCTTGGCCTCCCCTACCAAAATAGGACATATTGACGACATATTAAGTAATATATTTTTATGGGATACTCCTTCTAGTATTACCTGTCATGGTAGAACTTTGCCCAGCAGCTAATATGCCTACCGCCCAAATATACATCGCAGCTAAGCCATATGTGCATCCCAAAAAATTCCACCATTATACAGGTCAGCATGGACTATTTCTTTTGCTGCTGGGCCAGTGCTGGGAAAAACGGATGCGTTAATAGATGGATATTTTAAACAGGATTTATGCTACAATCAATTAAGAAATGTTATTACAATTATAAAAGAAATATACTAAGACTAAGTAACAAAGAAATGTAAACCCTTAGTTCTTAAAATCCGATTTCAATATTATTTTGCAGGTGTAAAAATATTATTACATTTTCCGGTGTACTCGAGTTGCTAGACGTCCGCATATAAAACACATTAAGATTGTGTGTTGACGTGAACTGTGTCCACGTCTACGTCCGCGCTATGTAGCAGGGTATGCGGCGTGGAGCGGCACGGCGAATTGTTGCAAGTCTGGACGCGGCTTTACACAGTGAGTATCATAGTATGGTGCAAGGAAAATAAACTTTTAAATAAAGAGCGCTCAATCCCATTTAAGCGTATGTTCGCTAAATTTTGTGACGTAATATTTTCTCGTAATTCTTTGTTTACAATCGTACTGGATGGTTTTTTCACGGTTTTGGTGTTATTTTTTTTGCTTTTTAGTCATTGGACTTTTATATATGTTTAGTTTTTACTGTTTATAGTTAAATTGAGTACTTATTAGTACTGCAGTTACAGATCATTTTAAAACCTGTAAACGATGGTCACTGACCTTTGGATATTTTTTACAGTTCATTTACGTTTAAATCGTTATTAAGGGTAAGATACATTTTTTTATATATTTTTTTAGTGATTTTATGTTATGATATGTAAGTATTGCTTTTGTTTTGTTAGATAAAAAAATATTATGGCAAAAAGGTGACGTCACAAACATAACCTATATTTTCGGACAAATATAAAAAATCGAGCGCTCCTTATTAAAAAGTTTATCTTCCTTGAGTATGGTGTGCCATCGGATATGGTAGCAAGAGATTTCTCTCAAACTAGCATAGCCCGGAGTGGCGAGGGGGGCGGTTTGCCCCAGTCCCCCTGTTAGAAGGAAGGGACCCACAAAAAGTAGAGTATCTTATAGAAAATAAGGTACGGAGGTATCGTACGAAAGTACATTTTGGTGGTATAGAATGCAAAAAGGGAAGTCCCAATGTTGGACACCTCTAGCTACGCCACTGGTGGGACATCCTAGGACGCAGACTATTAAAGGTAAAGCACGCCACCAAACACTTGCTGCACTAAGAAATATAGCTAAATAGCTAAGCATCTATTGCTATATTCCTTTTATGCTCCAGAACCGCCCAGAACGACACCATAAGTGTTCCTTTTACAATTTTTTGACATTTTTGCATGTTGTAGAACCGTTCTGGACACTATTGACAGTTCAGAGAACGGTTTAGAACGGTTCTACAAGGTAAAAGGAATACACTATATAGCTATTGCATGTCTTCTGTACACGTGCACATAAAATGAATGAAACATAGGTTTAAGGAGTATACCTTTCT
Source organism: Listronotus bonariensis (assembly GCA_014170235.1). Lineage (NCBI taxonomy): Eukaryota > Metazoa > Arthropoda > Insecta > Coleoptera > Curculionidae > Listronotus > Listronotus bonariensis. The sequence continues at coordinate 35,785 of JACEGR010000789.1, forward strand.
TTGTGTGTTTCAATGTTTAATACGTACCACTTCTTCATTGGTTTTTAAATACAACCCATGAGCAAAAACCGCCAACACAAAAACATTTATAATCAAACTAACGAAGATAGCTACAGAACATTCTATAAAATAATACAAGTTAGCTTCTCTGACCTTTTCGTTTCTAGATCTATCAATTTCCCTAGATTTTACTAATGCTGAGTGGAGGTAAAAGTTGTGGGGCATAATTATAGCACCTAAAAATATACCAACAATTTGCTTACTTATTAAAATATTAACTTCTTGTAATTGTGAAATCAAATATTTTATTCGTTTCTTTATACATATAAAACAAGGCCAAGCAACTTTTCGCGCATGCGCAGTCGATTAAAGGTGTTGCAGATTCTCGCTAAAAATACTACTTAAACAGTCTACTAAGGCTTACAGTTTAAATAATACTGATGTACTATAGTGGTGTTTGTCCAAATGGAGTATATAAAATATTGTATGATATTATAAGGCACAGTTGTTATGCTGGGAATTGTGAAAAGATGCATCTTTCTAATAAGCATATGTATACTACTAACTTACCTATAATTCCTACTGCTTGAAACAGAGCCCTTGAATCACAGCCCTCGCACCATGGAATGAAGAGTCCCTTTATCACACCCAAAGAGTCTGGTTTTGAAGCAACGTATTCATAACCAAAAGTCACTGTCATTATACTTATAAGTAAGACAAAGAAAGCCTCCAACTTCCGTAAACCGTACTTGTCTATAAACAAGAAAGTGAATGTATCCAGAATTGTTATAAGAACACCAACCCATAGAGGAACTCTACAAAATATATTATTAATTGATTATATGCGTCTTTATAATCACATAATATAATTTAGCATATACACGTCGTGACAACTATAAAGTGAGACCGACGCGTCATCGTATTAGGTAGATGTTCAGCTAGAGGCGTTTTTTGTCTAATCTCTACCTGCAAGTTTTCTACTTACAGAAAGTTAATTGAATGCATCGAGCTGGCACGATGTGCATATTTCACTGCATAAGAGTGTAGTAAGTTTTGTATTTTTTGTCTCTCCCTGATAATTTTTTCCTTATACTAAGAAAACTCTTTAAGTCTGTAGTTATTTATTATTTTGTTACGTAAATAGGTCCATGCTTACCTTCTATCTGACAACAAATATAAAGCTATGGCAGTACCTATAACCTCCTGCATATCACTACCAATAATAGCTATTTCCATCATTAACCATAACAAAATTCTAGGAGTTTTGAGGTATTGCCTGTAACAAAGTTCAGCGAGATGCAGTCCAGTTACGACACCTAAAAGAATATGTTAGAGCATTATTGGAAGTTACCTTATTGGGGTCGGGTGCTATTTGTACCGACCACTTAAGTTAAATAATGCCTATACTTCAATGTGACTCTTTATTTAAAGTTATTGCACACATATTCACATAATTTAATCATAAAAATAAACAAGCTAATATTTGGAAGTTGTTAAAAAATTTAGGTCAGGAAAACTGGCAATGAAAAAATGGCGAAAATTAAAAAAAAGACCAGAATTTGTTGCTTTTTAGTTACTAATTAGTTGGCAAATAAACCATTGTTGCTTAAACCGATGGTGAGAAATCGGTTTCAGCTTTCCGTTAAGCTAGAATGGATATACGCTGAAAAGGTGTTCATACATTGAATAAAAATGAGTCGATTTGTTGCTAATTTTATGCTACAGAAAAAAATATAAATAAGGATTTTGTTTTAAATTTTAGCAAAATTAATACTGTCTATGCTACCTTTATACCCGTTTTTACAAGTAAAATTCAATCTAAAAAATTGTTGCTGCTCAAAGAATTGTTTGTCACAGTATTAAATGGCAGAAACAAAATAGGAACCGGAAGTCGGGGTAGATTGAAGATGGGTTCCAAATCGGTCACGACAGTATTACACCCGATTTTTCCGAATATAATTAGGTTAAAAATGTGTTACTGCTTATGAAATCGTTTATCTTAGTGTATAGAGTCAGCAAGAAAATAGAAACCAAAAGTCGGGGAAGATTGAAGATCGGTTAACTTACAAATGGGTCACGCTAGCTTTACACCCAATTTTTCCGGATATAATCAAGTTGAAAGTTTGTTGCTGCTTACGAAAACGTTTATCTAAGTGTATAGAGTCAGCAACAAAATAGAAACCGGAAGTCGGGGATGATTGAAGATGCGATTAACTTTACAAATCGGTCACGCTAGCTTTACACCCAATTTTTCCGGATATAATTAAGTTGAAAGTTTGTTGCTGCTTACAAAACGTTATCTAAGTGTATAGAGTCAGTAACAAAATAGAAACCGGAAGTCGAGGATGATTGGAGATGGGTTAACTTCCAAATCGGTCACGTTAGCTTTACACCCGATTTTTCCGGATATAATTAAGTTGAAAGTTTGTTGCTGCTGACGAAATCGTTTATCTAAGTGTATTGAGTCAGCAACAAAATAGGAACCGGAAGTCGGGGATGATTGAAGATGGGTTAACTTCCAAATCGGTCATTCCAGGTTTACACCCGATTTTTCCGGATATAAGTAAGTTGAAAGTTTGTTGCTGCTTACGAAATCGTTTATCTAAGTGTATAGAGTCAGCAACAAAATATGAAACTGGAAGTCGGGAATGATTGAAGATGGGATCAACTTCCATATCGGTCACGACAGCTTTACACCCAATTTTTCCGGATATAATTAAGGTGAAAGTTTGTTGCTGCTTACGAAAACGTTTATCTAAGTGTACAGGGTGTCCCATTTTGGTTGTCCCTTATGGGAAACTTGGAAACCATAAGAGATATTAAAAATCCGATACCCCATCCTCGAGCTCTTTTTGGAGAAAACATTTATGGTAAAAACAGATCATCGCTATCGGGAAGCGTTTCAGAGATACAGGGTGATTCTCGATTTTTTCACTTTTGAAAAGGTCCTGTAGCTTTGTTGTTATTACAGATACGAGAAAACTAATTGCACATTATACAGACACTTTTTTCCGTAGAATCCAGTGGCGTAGCCAAAAATTTTTTGAGCTGTCATTTTTGACATATGACCCAAACATGTTTTTTTTTATTAGGGACACCCTATAAATGATTAGGTAATTAAATTGCTTGTTTTTTCTGATTAAAATAATATATCATAGTAGGTGGTTTAATAAATTTTTACGTCAAATATTGGAAAAATTATGATTTTAAAGACGCATTGCGGCTTCTATCTGTTTTTTAAATTGTTTTATATTTTTGTTTTAAAAGGAATCTGTCATCTCTTAGCTCAGGAGACATTTCCGTAGAAAAAAAACGAAAAATTAGTTTACAACAACAATAATAAACAAGTTATATTAATTAAACTTAAAAATTTATCAAGTTTTTTTAATTTTTAATTTTTTTATTTTTTATGAATTCTTCATGTCAACTTTACCAATAGAGCAAAAAAACAAAGAAAAAATTTAAAGTTCAAAAAAAAAATCGAAAAATTTTTGGCACACCCTGTATAACTTTGATTTTTATTTTTTTATACAACATTATCATACTAATACAGTACCAAAATTTTTTGCTTCAAATTCATAAATAAGGACGCTATGAATTTTTAAATTTAAACTTAAAAATAATTATTATTAATTTTTGGGACACACTGTATCATTTATATATATATATATATATATATATATATATATATATATATATATATATATATATATATATATATATATATATATATATATATATATATATATATATATATATATATATAGTAATATTCTTCCTTATCATATATATTATCCACCATAATTTCATCCTTATATATTCATAAATAAAATTGTAGTAAATTTTTAAAGTTAAAAATTAAAAAAATCATTTTAATTTTTTGAGACACCCTGTATCATTTTTTTATGTATAATAATATTTCTCACCATAACATTTATCAAATACCAAAATTTCATCCCTTTATTTTTATAAATAAAATTGTAGGAAATTTTTAAATTTTAAAATAAAAAAATTATTTTAATTTTTTGAGACACCGTGTATCATTTTATTATGCGTATTAATAATCTTCTACATCATATATATTATTTACCAAAATTTCATACTTATATATTATAAATAAAGTGGTAGGAAATTTTTAAATTTTAAAATAAAAAAATGCGTCTTTAAAATCATAATTTTTCCAATATTTGACGTAAAAAATTTATTAAACCACCTACTATGATATATTATTTTAATCAGAAAAAAACAAGCAATTTAATTACCTAATCATTTATAGGGTGTCCCTAATAAAAAATAACATGTTTGGGTCATATGTCAAAAATGACAGCTCAAAAAATTTTTGGCTACGCCACTGGATTCTATGGAAAAAAGTGTCTTTATAATGTGCAATTAGTTTTTCGTATCTGTAATAACAACAAAGCTACAGGGCCTTTTCAAAAGTGAAAAAATCGAGAATCACCCTGTATCTCTGAAACGCTTTGCGATAGCGATGATCTGTTTTTACCATAAATGTTTTCTCCAAAAAGAGCTCGAGGATGGGGTACCAAATTCTTAATATCTCTTATGGTTTCCAAGTTTCCCATAAGGGACAACCAAAATGGGACACCCTGTATAGAGTCAGCAACAAAATATGAACTGAAAGTCGGGGATGATTGGAGATAGGTTAACTTCAAAATCGGTCACGCCAGGTTTACACCCGATTTTTCCGGATATAATTAAGTTGAAAGTTTGTTACTGCTTACGAAAATGTTTATCTAAGTGAATAGAGTCAGCAACAAAATAGGAACCGGAAGTCGGGGATGATTGGAGATGGGTTAACTTCAAAATCGGTCACGCCAGCTTTACACCCGATTTTTCCGGATATAATTAAGTTGAAAGTTTGTTGCTGCTTACGAAAACGTTTATCTAAGTGTATAGAGTCAGCAACAAAATAGAAACCGGAAGTCGGGGATGATTGGAGATGGGTTAACTTCCAAATCGGTCACGTCAGCTTTACACCCGATTTTTCCGGATATAATTAAGTTGAAAGTTTGTTGCTGCTTACGAAAACGTTTATCTAAGTGTATAGAGTCAGCAACAAAATAGGAACCGGAAGTCGGGGATGATTGAAGATGGGTTAACTTCCAAATCGGTCACGCCAGCTTTACACCCGATTTTTCCGGATATAATTAAGTTGAAAGTTTGTTGCTGCTTACGAAAACGTTTATCTAAGTGTATAGAGTCAGCAACAAAATAGGAACCGGAAGTCGGGGATGATTGGAGATGGGTTAACTTCCAAATCGGTCACGCCAGCTTTACACCCGATTTTTCCGGATATAATTAAGTTGAAAGTTTGTTGCTGCTTACGAAAACGTTTATCTAAGTGTATAGAGTCAGCAACAAAATAGGAACCGGAAGTCGGGGATGATTGGAGATGGGTTAACTTCCAAATCGGTCACGACAGCTTTACACCCAATTTTTCCGGATATAATTAAGTTGAAAGTTTGTTGCTGCTTACGAAAACGTTTATCTAAGTGTATAGAGTCAGCAACAAAATATGAAACTGGAAGTCGGGGATGATTGGAGATGGGTTAACTTACAAATCGGTCACGCCAGGCTTTACACCCGATTTTTCCGGATATAATTAAGTTGAAAGTTTGTTGCTGCTTACGAAAACGTTTATCTAAGTGTATAGAGTCAGCAACAAAATAGGAACCGGAAGTCGGGGATGATTGGAGATGGGTTAACTTCCAAATCGGTCACGACAGCTTTACACCCAATTTTTCCGGATATAATTAAGTTAAAAGTTTGTTGCTGCTTACGAAAACGTTTATCTAAGTGTATAGAGTCAGCAACAAAATATGAAACCGGAAGTCGGGGATGATTGAAGATGGGTTAACTTACAAATCGGTCACGCCAGGTTTACACCCGATTTTTTCCGGATATAATTAAGTTGAAAGTTTGTTGCTGCTTACGAAATCATTTATCTAAGTGTATTGAGTCAGCGACAAAATAGGCTTTTATAATATATTATGGCAGCTATAAGATTGAAAGATTTATAATTATGACCAGCCACCATGAGAGATCTTTATGATCCGTTGTGAAAAATCTGTAAAGCATTTAGTCAAAACTGCAAATGCAAATTTTTAACTTAAATTATATTCAGAAAAATAGGATGTAAAGCTGGCTTGACCGGTTTGTAACTTAAAGCTACGGTTTTCTAGGACTGTCGCACAGTGTGGCTTTTTAATAATCTAGCAAATGAAATATATATATATATATATATATATATATTTTTTTTTTTTGTTTTCTTTAAGCAGAAATATATGAAAAGATTAACGAATTTTGTTGCTTGTTAGTTGCCAAATAAACGATTTTGTTGTTCAAACCGGTAACAGTTTCAGCTTTCCTTTAAGAAGCATGGATATACGCTGAATAGGTGTAATACATACTAAAAATATCGAGTTTTTAATTGTGATAAAATTAATACTGTCTATAGCTTTACACCCGATTTTTTAGGTAAAATGAATCTAAAACTTTGTTGCTGCTCACGAAATTGTTTGTCACAGGGAAAAAGTCAGCAACAAAATAGAAACTGAAAGTCGGGAAAGATTGGAGATCGGTTAACCGGGGTATACACGGTCATGCAAAACTGTCACATCAGTCAAAAAAACCAAAGCTCGCGCGCAAATTTGACCGTGTGTATTAAAAAACTGCCACATCTGGCTTGGCATGCG